>JAZAVI010001137.1:0-28300 GCA_036326025.1 Chrosomus eos | reverse complement strand
TTGAGTGACAGCAGTGGTCCTAGAGGCAAAGTTGTTCAGTGAGGAGCGTATCATTGGTATGACTACCTTGTGCATTGTGAAAAATCAGGTGATAAAAAATGCCTGTGGCCGTATTCTTGTTGTTGTTTTGCCCCTTTTACACGCCCCAAGGGCCAGTCGCCAAATTTTTCACTGCCCAAGGCTGAGCCCGTACAGGGGTTTGTCCCGACTTGGGTGTAATTGTCTTTCCGTTGGAGAGTTATAGCCTTTTAAAGTAAAGCCCGCCTGCCCACCCCCCACGTTTTGGCGTCCCGTCGCCAACGTGAATCAAAATTCGACTTTTTTCCCCGTCATTTTGGCGTCAGACTCCAGAGAATTTTCTGCGCGGTTTGGGTCAGATGGGGAAAAAAGACCTAGGACAGTGTGAAAAAGTAGGTTTTTCAAAAAAATCCCAAATCCCCCGAAAATTCCCCACGCGACCTCGAATCCGAGGCGTGCGTCTTGTTCGGCCCGAGCCAAGGATTCCGGTGATGTAAGACACTTGGGTCTGCGACGGACGGTTCAGGAGTTACGAGCCATTTCGTACTTTTGATCGCTGCAGCGCCACCTTGGGGCCGACCGGGGCGAGCCTTGGTGATGATGTAGAATCGGGGCGGGTACTACCATCCCGTCAGAGTTTCAAGTCTCTACGGCGTACGCTTTGGTCTGCCTGCTCACTTTTAGGGCAGAATGTGGATGATCCAAAATCCCAGGTCGCACTCCAAAAGTGTCGTGTTGTGCACTCTGTTGTGATCCATTTTTGGTGTCAACCAATCGCTGAGCTTGTGTGTTGGCGACCTTAGACCCTCTCGCCGCAGCCCAGGTGGGCGTGGCCTTTGCCGGCTCCCCCGCCTCGGCGTCGGTCCGGCATCGCTTCTGGCCTTTTGGCTAAGATCAAGTGTAGTATCTGTTCTTATCAGTTTAATATCTGATACGTGCCCTACCCGGGCACCATATATTAAATTGATTTTTGGAACTGGGAGATGGAATAGGGGCTTGCTCCATCCACTCCACGCATCGACCCGGTATTGCAGTACTTCTGGGAACGGTTGCACTCTCCTAAAGTGTTCAATGAAAGAAATGTTTCAGTCTTGTGTGGCAGCAGGTGTTAATGGAAGTAGTGTGTGTGTATGGGTGTTGTAGCTGATCGTGTACTCTACTGGCAAAGGTGGAATGGTGGTGTGAAAAACAAAAACAAAAAAACATCTCTGTTCTTGGCAAGGCAAGTTTATTTATATAGCACATAACAACAACAACAAATACCCGTCACTGCACAGTTTTGATGTCTCTCTTATCTCTTCGAGTCTTTACTAACCAGCTGATGAGTGGAATCAGGTGTGTTCTTGATTGTCCAACCGTTGGTGAGGATTGCGAAGAGGGACAGGGTGCCTCTGACTGGAAGCCTGGGAATTCATACTTACCTGGCAGGGGAGACACCATGATCAGGAAGGTGGTTCACCCAGGGCGAGGCTCGGCCATTGCACTCCGGTTGTGCTGACCCCTGCGAATTCCCCAAATGTGGGAATCTCGACTGCATAATTTATGGTAGTGGGGGACTGCGTTCGCGCTCTCCCCTCGACACACTGGTTAAAAGAGCAGATTGTTAAAGTTCCCCTTTGTATTTCTTCTTCTGATGACCTAGGAAGTCTAGAGAATTGAACTGCAGTGCTTGATCCAGAGATATAAAGCAACCTAGGAGCAGTCTGCGAAAGTATGTTTTAAACAAAAAAATTGTTCTTCTATTTTATTTTATTTATGTCATTTTTCAAATAATCTCCAATATTGAACGAACGATCTGAGTGACAGCAGTGGTCCTAGAGGCAAAGTTGTTCAGAATGAGGAGCGCTATCATCTGGTATGACTACCTTGTGCATGTGTGAAAAATCAGGTGATAAACAATCGCCTGTGGCCGTATTCATGTTGTTGTTTTGTCCGTTTACAGCGCCACCAAGTGGCCAGTCGCCACATCCCTTTTCACCTGACCACAGGCTGAGCCCGTACACGGGGTGTGTACCGACTTGGGTGTAATTGTCTCATTCCGTTGGAGAGTTATAGCCATTTAAGTAAAGCCCGCCTCGCCCACTCCCAACGTTTTGGCGTCCCGTCGCCAACGTGAATCGAAATTCCGACTTTTTTCCCCGTCACTCTTGGCAGTCAGACTCCAGAGAATCTTTCTGCGCCGGTTTGGGTCAGATCGGGCAAAAGACCTAGGACTAGTGTGCAAAAGTAGGTTTTTCAGAAAATCCCAAATACCCGAAAATCTCGCCAGCGCGACCATCGAATCCGAGGCGTGCGTCTTGTTCGGCCCGAGCCAAGGATTCCGGTGATGTAAGACACTTGGGTCTGCGACGGACGGTTCAGGAGTTACGAGCCATTTCGTACTTTTGATCGCTGCAGCGCCACCTTGGGGCCGACCGGGGCGAGCCTTGGTGATGATGTAGAATCGGGGCGGGTACTACCATCCCGTCAGAGTTTCAAGTCTCTACGGCGTACGCTTTGGTCTGCCTGCTCACTTTTAGGGCAGAATGTGGATGATCCAAAATCCCAGGTCGCACTCCAAAAGTGTCGTGTTTTTGCACTCTGTTGTGATCCATTTTTGGTGTCAACCAATCGCTGAGCTTGTGTGTTGGCGACCTTAGACCCTCTCGCCGCAGCCCAGGTGGGCGTGGCCTTTGCCGGCTCCCCCGCCTCGGCGTCGGTCCGGCATCGCTTCTCGGCCTTTTGGCTAAGATCAAGTGTAGTATCTGTTCTTATCAGTTTTAATATCTGATACGTGCCCTACCCGGGCACCCCTATATTAAATTGATTTTTGGAACTGGGAGATGGAATAGGGGCTTGCTCCATCCACTCCACGCATCGACCCGGTATTGCAGTACTTCTGGGAACGGTGCACTCTCCTAAAGTGTTCAATGAAAGAAATGTTTCAGCCTTGTGTGGCAGCAGGTGTTAATGGAAGTAGTGTGTGTGTATGGGTGTTGTAGCTGATCGTGTACTCTACTGGCAAAGGTGGAATGGTGGTGTGAAAAACAAAAACAAAAAAACATCTCTGTTCTTGGCAAGGCAAGTTTATTTATATAGCACATAACAACAACAACAAATACCCGTCACTGCACAGTTTTGATGTCTCTCTTATCTCTTCGAGTCTTTACTAACCAGCTGATGAGTGGAATCAGGTGTGTTCTTGATTGTCCAACCGTTGGTGAGGATTGCGAAGAGGGACAGGGTGCCTCTGACTGGAAGCCTGGGAATTCATACTTACCTGGCAGGGGAGACACCATGATCAGGAAGGTGGTTCACCCAGGGCGAGGCTCGGCCATTGCACTCCGGTTGTGCTGACCCCTGCGAATTCCCCAAATGTGGGAATCTCGACTGCATAATTTATGGTAGTGGGGGACTGCGTTCGCGCTCTCTCCCTCGACACACTGGTTAAAAGAGCAGATTGTTAAAGTTCCCCTTTGTATTTCTTCTTCTGATGACCTAGGAAGTCTAGAGAATTGAACTGCAGTGCTTGATCCAGAGATATAAAGCAACCTAGGAGCAGTCTGCGAAAGTATGTTTTAAACAAAAAAATTGTTCTTCTATTTTATTTTATTTATGTCATTTTTCAAATAATCTCCAATATTGAACGAACGATCTGAGTGACAGCAGTGGTCCTAGAGGCAAAGTTGTTCAGAATGAGGAGCGCTATCATCTGGTATGACTACCTTGTGCATGTGTGAAAAATCAGGTGATAAACAATCGCCTGTGGCCGTATTCATGTTGTTGTTTTGTCCGTTTACAGCGCCACCAAGTGGCCAGTCGCCACATCCCTTTTCACCTGACCACAGGCTGAGCCCGTACACGGGTTTTGTACCGACTTGGGTGTAATTGTCTCATTCCGTTGGAGAGTTATAGCCATTTAAGTAAAGCCCGCCTCGCCCACTCCCAACGTTTTGGCGTCCCGTCGCCAACGTGAATCGAAATTCCGACTTTTTTCCCCGTCACTCTTGGCAGTCAGACTCCAGAGAATCTTTCTGCGCCGGTTTGGGTCAGATCGGGCAAAAGACCTAGGACTAGTGTGCAAAAGTAGGTTTTTCAGAAAATCCCAAATACCCGAAAATCTCGCCAGCGCGACCATCGAATCCGAGGCGTGCGTCTTGTTCGGCCCGAGCCAAGGATTCCGGTGATGTAAGACACTTGGGTCTGCGACGGACGGTTCAGGAGTTACGAGCCATTTCGTACTTTTGATCGCTGCAGCGCCACCTTGGGGCCGACCGGGGCGAGCCTTGGTGATGATGTAGAATCGGGGCGGGTACTACCATCCCGTCAGAGTTTCAAGTCTCTACGGCGTACGCTTTGGTCTGCCTGCTCACTTTTAGGGCAGAATGTGGATGATCCAAAATCCCAGGTCGCACTCCAAAAGTGTCGTGTTGTGCACTCTGTTGTGATCCATTTTTGGTGTCAACCAATCGCTGAGCTTGTGTGTTGGCGACCTTAGACCCTCTCGCCGCAGCCCAGGTGGGCGTGGCCTTTGCCGGCTCCCCCGCCTCGGCGTCGGTCCGGCATCGCTTCTCGGCCTTTTGGCTAAGATCAAGTGTAGTATCTGTTCTTATCAGTTTAATATCTGATACGTGCCCTACCCGGGCACCATATATTAAATTGATTTTTGGAACTGGGAGATGGAATAGGGGCTTGCTCCATCCACTCCACGCATCGACCCGGTATTGCAGTACTTCTGGGAACGGTGCACTCTCCTAAAGTGTTCAATGAAAGAAATGTTTCAGCCTTGTGTGGCAGCAGGTGTTAATGGAAGTAGTGTGTGTGTATGGGTGTTGTAGCTGATCGTGTACTCTACTGGCAAAGGTGGAATGGTGGTGTGAAAAACAAAAAACAAAAAAACATCTCTGTTCTTGGCAAGGCAAGTTTATTTATATAGCACATAAACAACAACAACAAATACCCGTCACTGCACAGTTTTGATGTCTCTCTTATCTCTTCGAGTCTTTACTAACCAGCTGATGAGTGGAATCAGGTGTGTTCTTGATTGTCCAACCGTTGGTGAGGATTGCGAAGAGGGACAGGGTGCCTCTGACTGGAAGCCTGGGAATTCATACTTACCTGGCAGGGGAGACACCATGATCAGGAAGGTGGTTCACCCAGGGCGAGGCTCGGCCATTGCACTCCGGTTGTGCTGACCCTGCGAATTCCCCAAATGTGGGAATCTCGACTGCATAATTTATGGTAGTGGGGGACTGCGTTCGCGCTCTCCCCTCGACACACTGGTTAAAAGAGCAGATTGTTAAAGTTCCCCTTTGTATTTCTTCTTCTGATGACCTAGGAAGTCTAGAGAATTGAACTGCAGTGCTTGATCCAGAGATATAAAGCAACCTAGGAGCAGTCTGCGAAAGTATGTTTTAAACAAAAAAATTGTTCTTCTATTTTATTTTATTTATGTCATTTTTCAAATAATCTCCAATATTGAACGAACGATCTGAGTGACAGCAGTGGTCCTAGAGGCAAAGTTGTTCAGAATGAGGAGCGCTATCATCTGGTATGACTACCTTGTGCATGTGTGAAAAATCAGGTGATAAACAATCGCCTGTGGCCGTATTCATGTTGTTGTTTTGTCCGTTTACAGCGCCACCAGTGGCCAGTCGCCACATCCCTTTTCACCTGACCACAGGCTGAGCCCGTACACGGGGTGTACCGACTTGGGTGTAATTGTCTCATTCCGTTGGAGAGTTATAGCCATTTAAGTAAAGCCCGCCTCGCCCACTCCCAACGTTTTGGCGTCCCGTCGCCAACGTGAATCGAAATTCCGACTTTTTTCCCCGTCACTCTTGGCAGTCAGACTCCAGAGAATCTTTCTGCGCCGGTTTGGGTCAGATCGGGCAAAAGACCTAGGACTAGTGTGCAAAAGTAGGTTTTTCAGAAAATCCCAAATACCCGAAAATCTCGCCAGCGCGACCATCGAATCCGAGGCGTGCGTCTTGTTCGGCCCGAGCCAAGGATTCCGGTGATGTAAGACACTTGGGTCTGCGACGGACGGTTCAGGAGTTACGAGCCATTTCGTACTTTTGATCGCTGCAGCGCCACCTTGGGGCCGACCGGGGCGAGCCTTGGTGATGATGTAGAATCGGGGCGGGTACTACCATCCCGTCAGAGTTTCAAGTCTCTACGGCGTACGCTTTGGTCTGCCTGCTCACTTTTAGGGCAGAATGTGGATGATCCAAAATCCCAGGTCGCACTCCAAAAGTGTCGTGTTGTGCACTCTGTTGTGATCCATTTTTGGTGTCAACCAATCGCTGAGCTTGTGTGTTGGCGACCTTAGACCCTCTCGCCGCAGCCCAGGTGGGCGTGGCCTTTGCCGGCTCCCCCGCCTCGGCGTCGGTCCGGCATCGCTTCTCGGCCTTTTGGCTAAGATCAAGTGTAGTATCTGTTCTTATCAGTTTAATATCTGATACGTGCCCTACCCGGGCACCATATATTAAATTGATTTTTGGAACTGGGAGATGGAATAGGGGCTTGCTCCATCCACTCCACGCATCGACCCGGTATTGCAGTACTTCTGGGAACGGTTGCACTCTCCTAAAGTGTTCAATGAAAGAAATGTTTCAGTCTTGTGTGGCAGCAGGTGTTAATGGAAGTAGTGTGTGTGTATGGGTGTTGTAGCTGATCGTGTACTCTACTGGCAAAGGTGGAATGGTGGTGTGAAAAACAAAAACAAAAAAAACATCTCTGTTCTTGGCAAGGCAAGTTTATTTATATAGCACATAACAACAACAACAAATACCCGTCACTGCACAGTTTTGATGTCTCTCTTATCTCTTCGAGTCTTTACTAACCAGCTGATGAGTGGAATCAGGTGTGTTCTTGATTGTCCAACCGTTGGTGAGGATTGCGAAGAGGGACAGGGTGCCTCTGACTGGAAGCCTGGGAATTCATACTTACCTGCAGGGGAGACACCATGATCAGGAAGGTGGTTCACCCAGGGCGAGGCTCGGCCATTGCACTCCGGTTGTGCTGACCCCTGCGAATTCCCCAAATGTGGGAATCTCGACTGCATAATTTATGGTAGTGGGGGACTGCGTTCGCGCTCTCCCCTCGACACACTGGTTAAAAGAGCAGATTGTTAAAGTTCCCCTTTGTATTTCTTCTTCTGATGACCTAGGAAGTCTAGAGAATTGAACTGCAGTGCTTGATCCAGAGATATAAAGCAACCTAGGAGCAGTCTGCGAAAGTATGTTTTAAACAAAAAAAATTGTTTCTTCTATTTTATTTTATTTATGTCATTTTTCAAATAATCTCCAATATTGAACGAACGATCTGAGTGACAGCAGTGGTCCTAGAGGCAAAGTTGTTCAGAATGAGGAGCGCTATCATCTGGTATGACTACCTTGTGCATGTGTGAAAAATCAGGTGATAAACAATCGCCTGTGGCCGTATTCATGTTGTTGTTTTGTCCGTTTACAGCGCCACCAAGTGGCCAGTCGCCACATCCCTTTTCACCTGACCACAGGCTGAGCCCGTACACGGGTTGTACCGACTTGGGTGTAATTGTCTCATTCCGTTGGAGAGTTATAGCCATTTAAGTAAAGCCCGCCTCGCCCACTCCCAACGTTTTGGCGTCCCGTCGCCAACGTGAATCGAAATTCCGACTTTTTTCCCCGTCACTCTTGGCAGTCAGACTCCAGAGAATCTTTCTGCGCCGGTTTGGGTCAGATCGGGCAAAAGACCTAGGACTAGTGTGCAAAAGTAGGTTTTTCAGAAAATCCCAAATACCCGAAAATCTCGCCAGCGCGACCATCGAATCCGAGGCGTGCGTCTTGTTCGGCCCGAGCCAAGGATTCCGGTGATGTAAGACACTTGGGTCTGCGACGGACGGTTCAGGAGTTACGAGCCATTTCGTACTTTTGATCGCTGCAGCGCCACCTTGGGGCCGACGGGGCGAGCCTTGGTGATGATGTAGATCGGGGCGGGTACTACCATCCCGTCAGAGTTTCAAGTCTCTACGGCGTACGCTTTGGTCTGCCTGCTCACTTTTAGGGCAGAATGTGGATGATCCAAAATCCCAGGTCGCACTCCAAAAGTGTCGTGTTGTGCACTCTGTTGTGATCCATTTTTGGTGTCAACCAATCGCTGAGCTTGTGTGTTGGCGACCTTAGACCCTCTCGCCGCAGCCCAGGTGGGCGTGGCCTTTGCCGGCTCCCCCGCCTCGGCGTCGGTCCGGCATCGCTTCTCGGCCTTTTGGCTAAGATCAAGTGTAGTATCTGTTCTTATCAGTTTAATATCTGATACGTGCCCTACCCGGGCACCATATATTAAATTGATTTTTGGAACTGGGAGATGGAATAGGGGCTTGCTCCATCCACTCCACGCATCGACCCGGTATTGCAGTACTTCTGGGAACGGTGCACTCTCCTAAAGTGTTCAATGAAAGAAATGTTTCAGCTTGTGTGGCAGCAGGTGTTAATGGAAGTAGTGTGTGTGTATGGGTGTTGTAGCTGATCGTGTACTCTACTGGCAAAGGTGGAATGGTGGTGTGAAAAACAAAAACAAAAAAACATCTCTGTTCTTGGCAAGGCAAGTTTATTTATATAGCACATAACAACAACAACAAATACCCGTCACTGCACAGTTTTGATGTCTCTCTTATCTCTTCGAGTCTTTACTAACCAGCTGATGAGTGGAATCAGGTGTGTTCTTGATTGTCCAACCGTTGGTGAGGATTGCGAAGAGGGACAGGGTGCCTCTGACTGGAAGCCTGGGAATTCATACTTACCTGGCAGGGGAGACACCATGATCAGGAAGGTGGTTCACCCAGGGCGAGGCTCGGCCATTGCACTCCGGTTGTGCTGACCCCTGCGAATTCCCCAAATGTGGGAATCTCGACTGCATAATTTATGGTAGTGGGGGACTGCGTTCGCGCTCTCCCCTCGACACATGGTTAAAAGAGCAGATTGTTAAAGTTCCCCTTTGTATTTCTTCTTCTGATGACCTAGGAAGTCTAGAGAATTGAACTGCAGTGCTTGATCCAGAGATATAAAGCAACCTAGGAGCAGTCTGCGAAAGTATGTTTTAAACAAAAAAATTGTTCTTCTATTTTATTTTATTTATGTCATTTTTCAAATAATCTCCAATATTGAACGAACGATCTGAGTGACAGCAGTGGTCCTAGAGGCAAAGTTGTTCAGAATGAGGAGCGCTATCATCTGGTATGACTACCTTGTGCATGTGTGAAAAATCAGGTGATAAACAATCGCCTGTGGCCGTATTCATGTTGTTGTTTTGTCCGTTTACAGCGCCACCAAGTGGCCAGTCGCCACATCCCTTTTCACCTGAACCACAGGCTGAGCCCGTACACGGGTGTACCGACTTGGGTGTAATTGTCTCATTCCGTTGGAGAGTTATAGCCATTTAAGTAAAGCCCGCCTCGCCCACTCCCAACGTTTTGGCGTCCCGTCGCCAACGTGAATCGAAATTCCGACTTTTTTCCCCGTCACTCTTGGCAGTCAGACTCCAGAGAATCTTTCTGCGCCGGTTTGGGTCAGATCGGGCAAAAGACCTAGGACTAGTGTGCAAAAGTAGGTTTTTCAGAAAATCCCAAATACCCGAAAATCTCGCCAGCGCGACCATCGAATCCGAGGCGTGCGTCTTGTTCGGCCCGAGCCAAGGATTCCGGTGATGTAAGACACTTGGGTCTGCGACGGACGGTTCAGGAGTTACGAGCCATTTCGTACTTTTGATCGCTGCAGCGCCACCTTGGGGCCGACCGGGGCGAGCCTTGGTGATGATGTAGAATCGGGGCGGGTACTACCATCCCGTCAGAGTTTCAAGTCTCTACGGCGTACGCTTTGGTCTGCCTGCTCACTTTTAGGGCAGAATGTGGATGATCCAAAATCCCAGGTCGCACTCCAAAAGTGTCGTGTTGTGCACTCTGTTGTGATCCATTTTTGGTGTCAACCAATCGCTGAGCTTGTGTGTTGGCGACCTTAGACCCTCTCGCCGCAGCCCAGGTGGGCGTGGCCTTTGCCGGCTCCCCCGCCTCGGCGTCGGTCCGGCATCGCTTCTCGGCCTTTTGGCTAAGATCAAGTGTAGTATCTGTTCTTATCAGTTTAATATCTGATACGTGCCCTACCCGGGCACCATATATTAAATTGATTTTTGGAACTGGGAGATGGAATAGGGGCTTGCTCCATCCACTCCACGCATCGACCCGGTATTGCAGTACTTCTGGGAACGGTGCACTCTCCTAAAGTGTTCAATGAAAGAAATGTTTCAGTCTTGTGTGGCAGCAGGTGTTAATGGAAGTAGTGTGTGTGTATGGGTGTTGTAGCTGATCGTGTACTCTACTGGCAAAGGTGGAATGGTGGTGTGAAAAACAAAAACAAAAAAACATCTCTGTTCTTGGCAAGGCAAGTTTATTTATATAGCACATAACAACAACAACAAATACCCGTCACTGCACAGTTTTGATGTCTCTCTTATCTCTTCGAGTCTTTACTAACCAGCTGATGAGTGGAATCAGGTGTGTTCTTGATTGTCCAACCGTTGGTGAGGATTGCGAAGAGGGACAGGGTGCCTCTGACTGGAAGCCTGGGAATTCATACTTACCTGGCAGGGGAGACACCATGATCAGGAAGGTGGTTCACCCAGGGCGAGGCTCGGCCATTGCACTCCGGTTGTGCTGACCCCTGCGAATTCCCCAAATGTGGGAATCTCGACTGCATAATTTATGGTAGTGGGGGACTGCGTTCGCGCTCTCCCCTCGACACACTGGTTAAAAGAGCAGATTGTTAAAGTTCCCCTTTGTATTTCTTCTTCTGATGACCTAGGAAGTCTAGAGAATTGAACTGCAGTGCTTGATCCAGAGATATAAAGCAACCTAGGAGCAGTCTGCGAAAGTATGTTTTAAACAAAAAAAATTGTTCTTCTATTTTATTTTATTTATGTCATTTTTCAAATAATCTCCAATATTGAACGAACGATCTGAGTGACAGCAGTGGTCCTAGAGGCAAAGTTGTTCAGAATGAGGAGCGCTATCATCTGGTATGACTACCTTGTGCATGTGTGAAAAATCAGGTGATAAACAATCGCCTGTGGCCGTATTCATGTTGTTGTTTTGTCCGTTTACAGCGCCACCAAGTGGCCAGTCGCCACATCCCTTTTCACCTGACCACAGGCTGAGCCCGTACACGGGTGTACCGACTTGGGTGTAATTGTCTCATTCCGTTGGAGAGTTATAGCCATTTAAGTAAAGCCCGCCTCGCCCACTCCCAACGTTTTGGCGTCCCGTCGCCAACGTGAATCGAAATTCCGACTTTTTTCCCCGTCACTCTTGGCAGTCAGACTCCAGAGAATCTTTCTGCGCCGGTTTGGGTCAGATCGGGCAAAAGACCTAGGACTAGTGTGCAAAAGTAGGTTTTTCAGAAAATCCCAAATACCCGAAAATCTCGCCAGCGCGACCATCGAATCCGAGGCGTGCGTCTTGTTCGGCCCGAGCCAAGGATTCCGGTGATGTAAGACACTTGGGTCTGCGACGGACGGTTCAGGAGTTACGAGCCATTTCGTACTTTTGATCGCTGCAGCGCCACCTTGGGGCCGACCGGGGCGAGCCTTGGTGATGATGTAGAATCGGGGCGGGTACTACCATCCCGTCAGAGTTTCAAGTCTCTACGGCGTACGCTTTGGTCTGCCTGCTCACTTTTAGGGCAGAATGTGGATGATCCAAAATCCCAGGTCGCACTCCAAAAGTGTCGTGTTGTGCACTCTGTTGTGATCCATTTTTGGTGTCAACCAATCGCTGAGCTTGTGTGTTGGCGACCTTAGACCCTCTCGCCGCAGCCCAGGTGGGCGTGGCCTTTGCCGGCTCCCCCGCCTCGGCGTCGGTCCGGCATCGCTTCTCGGCCTTTTGGCTAAGATCAAGTATCTGGTCGTCAGGTGGAGTTGCGATCGCCTCTTGGAGGTTTCCTGGCTCGAGATCACTTGTGTCCCGGGCCCCACACCTTTCGGGAGGTAAATTGAACTTGCTGCTTTTCAATTTTACAGATTTAAGGTAAGACCTTTTTTATCCTTTTATCTTGTTATTTATTTATTTATTTGTTCATTGTATAGTTTTAAACCTCTTAGGCTGTTGGTGCCTCCATCATGTCGGCTGCCCGTGCCGGCATGCGGAGGCACCACAGCGTGCGTTTTATGTTCAGAGAGGTTGAGGGGAAGCTCCTGGGTATGTCCGTATGGATTTTTCCAGGAAGCTGATCCAAAAGACCTTACATTTTAAACCGGACGACTTGAATTGTTTGATGACTCTGCCCCTAAACAAGGGATTTGATCTGAGCTTTAAGACTGCTTCCCTTCTTAATGATTTTTGGCAAAGGTTTTGAAACTGTTAAGGCCCAGTTCTCCATGTTCACTGTGGAGAAACTTTCTGATAACACACTTAAAACTGTGATTGTCAGGATGTTTAATGAAACAGTGACTGGAGATGATATTTGTGTCTGGCTGGGTAGATTTTGCACTGTTAGAAGTCAGCCTGTCAAAGTGCTAGATGAGGATGGCATTTGGAATTGCTCCTGGCGGATTCCCATCAAACAATGGGAAGATGCTGGGGGCTACCAAGGCCTGAAACATCTGCCTTCTATGATTGTGCTGGGAGAAAACAGAGGCTACATACACTATCAAGGGATGCCCAAGCTGTGTAGGAAATGTGGAAGAGTTGGGCATCTTGCCGAGGCATGCCAAGAAATAGTATGTGGGAAGTGTAAAGAAATTGGTCACAGTTTTGAAAAATGTACCAATGGCAGACGGTGCAATCTTTGTGGAGAATCAACCCATCTCTACAGAGACTGCCCTAAAAGTTTTGCCAACAAGCTAAAAATGGCCGCCCCACAAGCACACCAAACAAAGGAACAAAGGAAGGAGGAGGCGGTCCCTGAGGTTTTGGCGGGAATTTCAAATCTCCTGCCAGCCTCAGGGATTGGGCAAGAGGGAGGAAGTGGGGCGGCCAGAGGGGCGGAGTCAAACATTCAAACTGAAAAGAAAGTCACCATAATTGAGAAAGATAAGGAAGGAGAGGAGACAGAGGAAGAAACGGTGTCCTCTTTAGAAACGGTTCCGGAAGTGTTCTCAGAAACCGG
Source organism: Chrosomus eos (assembly GCA_036326025.1). Lineage (NCBI taxonomy): Eukaryota > Metazoa > Chordata > Actinopteri > Cypriniformes > Leuciscidae > Chrosomus > Chrosomus eos. The sequence goes on along the minus strand of JAZAVI010001137.1, from coordinate 15,167 downwards.
TGGGAGTGAAACTGAGTCTTCACTCCCAAATGCTCAGGTGCAAAAAAGGCCCGCGGGATCTCCTCTGTTTGATTACAGAGGAGAAAAAGGCTAGGGCAGCACATCGTTCAGATAGTTCCGATTCGGAAGATCTGGAACGTATGTGGCCCCTAGAATCCCCAAATGAGGTATCCTTTTTGCACGTAAAGCTAAGAACATCATCGCCAAAAGAGCTGCAAGAGGTTTCCTCTGTAGCCCCGGAGGTGGTAAGCATTTGCCTTCCTGACCCCAGTCCATCTGGGAGAAGGGAAAGGCAATTGCAACAAGAGGTCACATGATTTTAATGATTTTATTGTAGTCTTTTATTGTCTTCTGTTTTAAATGTCTCATACCTTTTTAACCTTACTGCTCATGGCCCTCACTATCTCAACCATCAATGTAAGAAGTGTGAGGTCCACCATACGAGCACAGAGCATTTTATCCTTTTTAAATACTTGTAAATCAGATTTGTTTTTAATACAAGAGTGTGCTTTGCCCTTTTTAAATAGGTATACCAAGATGGAGGAACTATGGCCCCCTGGTCCCTCCATATGGAGTGGATCAAACCAAAATAAGAATGACGGTGTTGCCATTTTAATAAAAAATCCCAATATCTTGGTAAAGGGTAGCACAGTGGTGAGGGAAGGGCGGGCTCTTTTAGCGAATCTGACTTTTTTAGGTAGAGATTTAAATGTTCTTAACGTGTATGGTTTTACAGGGAAAAATGAAAGGTATGAGCTTTTAGAAGACTTGCAGTCCCACATGTTAGGTAGGGCTCCCCTAGTGGTGGCAGGGGATTTTAACTGTGTTTTATCAAAAAAAGATAGAAAGAGGGTAGGAGGGGATTTTAAGGTCGATAAGACAACGGTTTTATTACAGGGCTTAGTGAGAGATTTTAAATTAGTCGACTGTTTTAAAAATGTGCATCAAAGAGAGGAGGGCTACACTTGGTTCAGTAGTGATGGCTCCAGAGCCTCTCGCATCGACTATATTTTTACAAGAGATTGCCCGCCAACCGATGCTACAGTGACCCCCTCTTCTTTTCTGATCACCTAATGCTGACTTCCACCCTTTCACTACCCACGGGTGTGACGGTAGGGGGAGGGCTGTGGAAGCTGAACTGCTCCCTTTTGGAAGACGAGAATGTAGTAAATGAATATAGGGAGCAGTTCAGCCAATGGCAGACCCTCCAAGACTTTTACGATACACATGCACAGTGGTGGGAGATGGTAAAGGACCGGACAAGACAGTTTTTTATGAAAGTAGGTAGGGACAAGAAGAATAGGGAAAAGAGATACATGATGGGGCTGCAAAAAAGACTGCAAAGATATTTTAATCTTTTTAATAATGGTTTTGATTTTAACGACGAAATGCAAGAGGTCAAAAAGAAATGTCAGTTTTATCCAGTTTTCAAAGTAAAGGGGTTATTTTAAGAAGTAAAGAGAGAGATATAGAAGAAGGTGAAAAATGCACTAGGTATTTTTTTAAAAAGATATTAACAAGGGGAGGGGCTATGACCAGCGTAAAAGTAGAAGAGAGGGAAGTTAAAAACAACACATGAAATTTTAAAAGGGGTTGAGCTTTTTTACCAGGAGTTATATAGTTCAAAAGAAGTACATGAAAACACTATAAAGGAAGTTTTAAATTTTGTAGTCAAGAAAGTAAATAGTCCAAATGAGCTTTTAATCCAAGATTTTACCATTTTAGAAACCCAAAAAGCACTCAAGGGTTTTAAGAGGGGTAAATCCCCAGGGGCAGATGGACTTCCCCTGGAGTTTTATCTTACCTTTTGGGATATTTTAGCTCACGAATTACTGACTATTTTTAAAGACTTTGAGACCCTTGACAGACTTCCGGACAGTTTTAGAACAGGGATAGTCTCTTTACTTTACAAAAAAGGTGACCGGACTGACCTAAAAAATTGGAGACCTATTACGCTTTTAAATTTTGATTGCAAACTTTTTAGTAAAGTTTTAAGTACACGTATGTCGACAGTTTTAGAGGACGTAATCCACCCGGATCAAGCTTGTGCTGTGCCCAGAAGAAAGATAACAGACAGCCTAGTTCTGATCAGAGATGCCATCTGTTATGCGAGAGACAGAAACATTCGGCTTGTAGCCCTAAATTTAGATTTCGAAAAAGCTTTTGACCGGGTCTCGCACCAGTACCTCTTTCAGGTACTGCAAAAAATGGGTTTTCCAGAGAGGTTTATAGCTTGGGTGGGACTGCTGTATGAGGGCTTAGTCAGCAAAATTCTTGTAAATGGGCATCTTTCCAAAGCTGTAAATATCCACAGCGGTGTCCGTCAGGGGTGTCCTTTATCTCCCCTTCTGTACGTGGCTTGTATTGAGCCACTGGCACAGATCTTGAGAAGGGATACATGGATAAAAGGACTAGACATACCTGGGACCGGCGGACTGACAGCAACATGTGTTTTATATATGGACGACATCACTCTTTTAGCCACGGACATTTTATCCATACGAAGAGCAATGGACTTGACTGACTGGTACGGTCGGGCCTCGGGCGCCAAACTCAACAGAAGCAAGTCCGAGGCCCTGCTCTTCGGACCGTGGGACGAGACAGACACAGATGGACTTGATATAGATTTTAAGGACACAGATTTTAAGATTTTAGGAGTTAAAATTGACAAGGAAGGGGGTGGACGTGAAAACTGGACGGACTTGTTAGGGAAAGTTAGGAAAAGACTGGGGTTCTGGGGACTACGACAGATGACTTTGGAAGGTAAAGTTTTAATTTTTAAAGCCGTCATTTTACCTCTAATGTCACTTGTCTGTTCTGTTTTTATCCCACCTAGGAAATTCCTGAGAAACCTAGAGAGGGCGGTGTTTTACTTTCTGTGGGGGTCCAAGTGGGAAAGATTAAAAAGGGAGGTGGTCAAGAAGAGACCAGAAAATGGCGGAAAAGGCCTCCCAGACCCCCATCTGTTTTTAGGCAGCATTTTCACCGCCCTTCACATGACATATGCCTTGACCCCATCCAAAGAAAACAAGACGGCAGCTTTCGCACGATTTTGGATGGGGTCTTACTTAAGATTTTTAAAACTTTTACCAGTAGACTTGACAACCCTGTGTCTTTTACCCTGCCGAAAGAATACAGTTTTATCAAAAAGTTTTTAAAGAAGCACTTTTTAGAGGATCTAGATGTCACAGTTTTAACTAACCACAAGGCTCTTGTCTCTTTTGTGCAGGACCGGGAATCAGTGAGTCCAATCCAGGCCTCACCCTTGGTGAGGCCAAGCAAATTTGGAGGAACGCTGCCCACCCTGCTCTCCGGAACGGGCATAAGGACCTAGCGTGGATGGTGGCCCATGAGATCCTCCCAGTCAGGGCGGTTATGCACTCCAGAGGCATGGCCAAAAATCCAACCTGCCCACGGTCCGGGTGTAATTGCCCGGAGACCGTACAACATCTGCTCTGGGAGTGCGGTGCTGCGCGGGACCTGTGGGCCAGGACCAGCCCCCTGGTTTTCCCGTGCCTGCCAGCGGGTGGGGTCCAGATGGATTACAAGCTCGCCATCCTGGGGGTGGGTCAGGGCTTGAAGGAACTGCCATCAACACAATATACCTCGCTCTGGCTCACCCTCAACCATATCAAGGATGCCATCTGGACCACCAGAAACCTGCTGGTGGGGAAACGCGTTACGGTGCCCCTCCACGCGTGCGAGCAATTAGTACGATCAACGCTGCAGGAGGCGCCGGACGTCGTCATTCGGATGGGGGGGCTGCGGTCGCACGGAAGAGGTCCCGGCCACCACCGTACCTGGCCGCCGTAGATGCACCCTCACCAACGCCGGCTACGGGAACAGCGGGCCAGCGGGCCGGAGGGAGGGGACCTCCGCTGGGCACTGGAAGGGCTGGACCGGTTGCCTGTTCCGGAGAGAGGAGTGATGGGAAAACTTGATAAGGACTCACCCGGTCCTGCACAAAAGATGACTTCCTTTTTAGCATTTCATATTTATTTTTTTACTTGATTTTATCCTCTAAAGATGTTTCTATTTGATACATTTTAACAACAACAACAACACATCTACAAAGACTCTTGAAAACACACATGGACTTTTCAAACAAAGCACAATTACAAGGACTTGTAAAAACAAAACATACATACATGCACACATACAAAAATTTAGTTTTTTATAATGATTCAACTTTGTTCTTAATTTCTGTGTAAGTTGTATGTTGGGAAAGCTGTGACAATAAAACCTTTTGAAAGAAAAAAAAAAAAAAAAAATCTGTTCTTATCAGTTTAATATCTGATACGTGCCCTACCCGGGCACCATATATTAAATTGATTTTTGGAACTGGGAGATGGAATAGGGGCTTGCTCCATCCACTCCACGCATCGACCGGTTATTGCAGTACTTCTGGGAACGGTGCACTCTCCTAAAGTGTTCAATGAAAGAAATGTTTCAGTCTTGTGTGGCAGCAGGTGTTAATGGAAGTAGTGTGTGTGTATGGGTGTTGTAGCTGATCGTGTACTCTACTGGCAAAGGTGGAATGGTGGTGTGAAAAACAAAAACAAAAAAAAACATCTCTGTTCTTGGCAAGGCAAGTTTATTTATATAGCACATAACAACAACAACAAATACCCGTCACTGCACAGTTTTGATGTCTCTCTTATCTCTTCGAGTCTTTACTAACCAGCTGATGAGTGGAATCAGGTGTGTTCTTGATTGTCCAACCGTTGGTGAGGATTGCGAAGAGGGACAGGGTGCCTCTGACTGGAAGCCTGGGAATTCATACTTACCTGGCAGGGGAGACACCATGATCAGGAAGGTGGTTCACCCAGGGCGAGGCTCGGCCATTGCACTCCGGTTGTGCTGACCCCTGCGAATTCCCAAATGTGGGAATCTCGACTGCATAATTTATGGTAGTGGGGGACTGCGTTCGCGCTCTCCCTCGACACACTGGTTAAAAGAGCAGATTGTTAAAGTTCCCCTTTGTATTTCTTCTTCTGATGACCTAGGAAGTCTAGAGAATTGAACTGCAGTGCTTGATCCAGAGATATAAAGCAACCTAGGAGCAGTCTGCGAAAGTATGTTTTAAACAAAAAAAATTGTTCTTCTATTTTATTTTATTTATGTCATTTTTCAAATAATCTCCAATATTGAACGAAACGATCTGAGTGACAGCAGTGGTCCTAGAGGCAAAGTTGTTCAGAATGAGGAGCGCTATCATCTGGTATGACTACCTTGTGCATGTGTGAAAAATCAGGTGATAAACAATCGCCTGTGGCCGTATTCATGTTGTTGTTTTGTCCGTTTACAGCGCCACCAAGTGGCCAGTCGCCACATCCCTTTTCACCTGACCACAGGCTGAGCCCGTACACGGTGTGTACCGACTTGGGTGTTAATTGTCTCATTCCGTTGGAGAGTTATAGCATTTAAGTAAAGCCCGCCTCGCCCACTCCAACGTTTTGGCGTCCCGTCGCCAACGTGAATCGAAATTCCGACTTTTTTCCCCGTCACTCTTGGCAGTCAGACTCCAGAGAATCTTTCTGCGCCGGTTTGGGTCAGATCGGGCAAAAGACCTAGGACTAGTGTGCAAAAGTAGGTTTTTCAGAAAATCCCAAATACCCGAAAATCTCGCCAGCGCGACCATCGAATCCGAGGCGTGCGTCTTGTTCGGCCCGAGCCAAGGATTCGGTGATGTAAGACACTTGGGTCTGCGACGGACGGTTCAGGAGTTACGAGCCATTTCGTACTTTTGATCGCTGCAGCGCCACCTTGGGGCCGACCGGGGCGAGCCTTGGTGATGATGTAGAATCGGGGCGGGTACTACCATCCCGTCAGAGTTTCAAGTCTCTACGGCGTACGCTTTGGTCTGCCTGCTCACTTTTAGGGCAGAATGTGGATGATCCAAAATCCCAGGTCGCACTCCAAAAGTGTCGTGTTGTGCACTCTGTTGTGATCCATTTTTGGTGTCAACCAATCGCTGAGTTGTGTGTTGGCGACCTTAGACCCTCTCGCCGCAGCCCAGAGTGGGCGTGGCCTCTGCGGCTCCCCCGCTCGGCGTCGGTCCGGCATCGCTTCTCGGCCTTTTGGCTAAGATCAAGTGTAGTATCTGTTCTTATCAGTTTAATATCTGATACGTGCCCTACCCGGGCACCATATATTAAATTGATTTTTGGAACTGGGAGATGGAATAGGGGCTTGCTCCATCCACTCCACGCATCGACCCGGTATTGCAGTACTTCTGGGAACGGTGCACTCTCCTAAAGTGTTCAATGAAAGAAATGTTTCAGTCTTGTGTGGCAGCAGGTGTTAATGGAAGTAGTGTGTGTGTATGGGTGTTGTAGCTGATCGTGTACTCTACTGGCAAAGGTGGAATGGTGGTGTGAAAAACAAAAACAAAAAAAAACATCTCTGTTCTTGGCAAGGCAAGTTTATTTATATAGCACATAACAACAACAACAAATACCCGTCACTGCACAGTTTTGATGTCTCTCTTATCTCTTCGAGTCTTTATAACCAGCTGATGAGTGGAATCAGGTGTGTTCTTGATTGTCCAACCGTTGGTGAGGATTGCGAAGAGGGACAGGGTGCCTCTGACTGGAAGCCTGGGAATTCATACTTACCTGGCAGGGGAGACACCATGATCAGGAAGGTGGTTCACCCAGGGCGAGGCTCGGCCATTGCACTCCGGTTGTGCTGACCCCTGCGAATTCCCCAAATGTGGGAATCTCGACTGCATAATTTATGGTAGTGGGGGACTGCGTTCGCGCTCTCCCCTCGACACACTGGTTAAAAGAGCAGATTGTTAAAGTTCCCCTTTGTATTTCTTCTTCTGATGACCTAGGAAGTCTAGAGAATTGAACTGCAGTGCTTGATCCAGAGATATAAAGCAACCTAGGAGCAGTCTGCGAAAGTATGTTTTAAACAAAAAAATTGTTCTTCTATTTTATTTTATTTATGTCATTTTTCAAATAATCTCCAATATTGAACGAACGATCTGAGTGACAGCAGTGGTCCTAGAGGCAAAGTTGTTCAGAATGAGGAGCGCTATCATCTGGTATGACTACCTTGTGCATGTGTGAAAAATCAGGTGATAAACAATCGCCTGTGGCCGTATTCATGTTGTTGTTTTGTCCGTTTACAGCGCCACCAAGTGGCCAGTCGCCACATCCCTTTTCACCTGACCACAGGCTGAGCCCGTACACGGGTGTACCGACTTGGGTGTAATTGTCTCATTCCGTTGGAGAGTTATAGCCATTTAAGTAAAGCCCGCCTCGCCCACTCCAACGTTTTGGCGTCCCGTCGCCAACGTGAATCGAAATTCCGACTTTTTTCCCCGTCACTCTTGGCAGTCAGACTCCAGAGAATCTTTCTGCGCCGGTTTGGGTCAGATCGGGCAAAAGACCTAGGACTAGTGTGCAAAAGTAGGTTTTTCAGAAATCCCAAATACCCGAAAATCTCGCCAGCGCGACCATCGAATCCGAGGCGTGCGTCTTGTTCGGCCCGAGCCAAGGATTCCGGTGATGTAAGACACTTGGGTCTGCGACGGACGGTTCAGGAGTTACGAGCCATTTCGTACTTTTGATCGCTGCAGCGCCACCTTGGGGCCGACGGGGCGAGCCTTGGTGATGATGTAGAATCGGGGCGGGTACTACCATCCCGTCAGAGTTTCAAGTCTCTACGGCGTACGCTTTGGTCTGCCTGCTCACTTTTAGGGCAGAATGTGGATGATCCAAAATCCCAGGTCGCACTCCAAAAGTGTCGTGTTGTGCACTCTGTTGTGATCCATTTTTGGTGTCAACCAATCGCTGAGCTTGTGTGTTGGCGACCTTAGACCCTCTCGCCGCAGCCTAAAGTGGGCGTGGCCTTTGCGGTCCCCCGCATCGGCGTCGGATCGGGGCATCGCTTGCTAGGCCTTTTGGCAAAGATCAAGTGTAGATCTGTTCTTATCAGTTTAATATCTGATACGTGCCCTACCCGGGCACCATATATTAAATTGATTTTTGGAACTGGGAGATGGAATAGGGGCTTGCTCCATCCACTCCACGCATCGACCGGTATTTGCAGTACTTCTGGGAACGGTGCACTCTCCTAAAGTGTTCAATGAAAGAAATGTTTCAGTCTTGTGTGGCAGCAGGTGTTAATGGAAGTAGTGTGTGTGTATGGGTGTTGTAGCTGATCGTGTACTCTACTGGCAAAGGTGGAATGGTGGTGTGAAAAACAAAAACAAAAAAACATCTCTGTTCTTGGCAAGGCAAGTTTATTTATATAGCACATAACAACAACAACAAATACCCGTCACTGCACAGTTTTGATGTCTCTCTTATCTCTTCGAGTCTTTACTAACCAGCTGATGAGTGGAATCAGGTGTGTTCTTGATTGTCCAACCGTTGGTGAGGATTGCGAAGAGGGACAGGGTGCCTCTGACTGGAAGCCTGGGAATTCATACTTACCTGGCAGGGGAGACACCATGATCAGGAAGGTGGTTCACCCAGGGCGAGGCTCGGCCATTGCACTCCGGTTGTGCTGACCCTGCGAATTCCCCAAATGTGGGAATCTCGACTGCATAATTTATGGTAGTGGGGGACTGCGTTCGCGCTCTCCCCTCGACACACTGGTTAAAAGAGCAGATTGTTAAAGTTCCCCTTTGTATTTCTTCTTCTGATGACCTAGGAAGTCTAGAGAATTGAACTGCAGTGCTTGATCCAGAGATATAAAAGCAACCTAGGAGCAGTCTGCGAAAGTATGTTTTAAACAAAAAAATTGTTCTTCTATTTTATTTTATTTATGTCATTTTTCAAATAATCTCCAATATTGAACGAACGATCTGAGTGACAGCAGTGGTCCTAGAGGCAAAGTTGTTCAGAATGAGGAGCGCTATCATCTGGTATGACTACCTTGTGCATGTGTGAAAAATCAGGTGATAAACAATCGCCTGTGGCCGTATTCATGTTGTTGTTTTGTCCGTTTACAGCGCCACCAAGTGGCCAGTCGCCACATCCCTTTTCACCTGACCACAGGCTGAGCCGTACACGGGTGTACCGACTTGGGTGTAATTGTCTCATTCCGTTGGAGAGTTATAGCCATTTAAGTAAAGCCGCCTCGCCCACTCCCAACGTTTTGGCGTCCCGTCGCCAACGTGAATCGAAATTCCGACTTTTTTCCCCGTCACTCTTGGCAGTCAGACTCCAGAGAATCTTTCTGCGCCGGTTTGGGTCAGATCGGGCAAAAGACCTAGGACTAGTGTGCAAAAGTAGGTTTTTCAGAAAATCCCAAATACCCGAAAATCTCGCCAGCGCGACCATCGAATCCGAGGCGTGCGTCTTGTTCGGCCCGAGCCAAGGATTCCGGTGATGTAAGACACTTGGGTCTGCGACGGACGGTTCAGGAGTTACGAGCCATTTCGTACTTTTGATCGCTGCAGCGCCACCTTGGGGCCGACCGGGGCGAGCCTTGGTGATGATGTAGAATCGGGGCGGGTACTACCATCCCGTCAGAGTTTCAAGTCTCTACGGCGTACGCTTTGGTCTGCCTGCTCACTTTTAGGGCAGAATGTGGATGATCCAAAATCCCAGGTCGCACTCCAAAAGTGTCGTGTTGTGCACTCTGTTGTGATCCATTTTTGGTGTCAACCAATCGCTGAGCTTGTGTGTTGGCGACCTTAGACCCTCTCGCCGCAGCCCAGGTGGGCGTGGCCTTTGCCGGCTCCCCCGCCTCGGCGTCGGTCCGGCATCGCTTCTCGGCCTTTTGGCTAAGATCAAGTGTAGTATCTGTTCTTATCAGTTTAATATCTGATACGTGCCCTACCCGGGCACCATATATTAAATTGATTTTTGGAACTGGGAGATGGAATAGGGGCTTGCTCCATCCACTCCACGCATCGACCCGGTATTGCAGTACTTCTGGGAACGGTGCACTCTCCTAAAGTGTTCAATGAAAGAAATGTTTCAGTCTTGTGTGGCAGCAGGTGTTAATGGAAGTAGTGTGTGTGTATGGGTGTTGTAGCTGATCGTGTACTCTACTGGCAAAGGTGGAATGGTGGTGTGAAAAACAAAAACAAAAAAACATCTCTGTTCTTGGCAAGGCAAGTTTATTTATATAGCACATAACAACAACAACAAATACCCGTCACTGCACAGTTTTGATGTCTCTCTTATCTCTTCGAGTCTTTACTAACCAGCTGATGAGTGGAATCAGGTGTGTTCTTGATTGTCCAACCGTTGGTGAGGATTGCGAAGAGGGACAGGGTGCCTCTGACTGGAAGCCTGGGAATTCATACTTACCTGGCAGGGGAGACACCATGATCAGGAAGGTGGTTCACCCAGGGCGAGGCTCGGCCATTGCACTCCGGTTGTGCTGACCCCTGCGAATTCCCCAAATGTGGGAATCTCGACTGCATAATTTATGGTAGTGGGGGACTGCGTTCGCGCTCTCCCCTCGACACACTGGTTAAAAGAGCAGATTGTTAAAGTTCCCCTTTGTATTTCTTCTTCTGATGACCTAGGAAGTCTAGAGAATTGAACTGCAGTGCTTGATCCAGAGATATAAAGCAACCTAGGAGCAGTCTGCGAAAGTATGTTTTAAACAAAAAAATTGTTCTTCTATTTTATTTTATTTATGTCATTTTTCAAATAATCTCCAATATTGAACGAACGATCTGAGTGACAGCAGTGGTCCTAGAGGCAAAGTTGTTCAGAATGAGGAGCGCTATCATCTGGTATGACTACCTTGTGCATGTGTGAAAAATCAGGTGATAAACAATCGCCTGTGGCCGTATTCATGTTGTTGTTTTGTCCGTTTACAGCGCCACCAAGTGGCCAGTCGCCACATCCCTTTTCACCTGACCACAGGCTGAGCCCGTACACGGGTGTGTACCGACTTGGGTGTAATTGTCTCATTCCGTTGGAGAGTTATAGCCATTTAAGTAAAGCCCGCCTCGCCCACTCCCAACGTTTTGGCGTCCCGTCGCCAACGTGAATCGAAATTCCGACTTTTTTCCCCGTCACTCTTGGCAGTCAGACTCCAGAGAATCTTTCTGCGCCGGTTTGGGTCAGATCGGGCAAAAGACCTAGGACTAGTGTGCAAAAGTAGGTTTTTCAGAAAATCCCAAATACCCGAAAATCTCGCCAGCGCGACCATCGAATCCGAGGCGTGCGTCTTGTTCGGCCCGAGCCAAGGATTCCGGTGATGTAAGACACTTGGGTCTGCGACGGACGGTTCAGGAGTTACGAGCCATTTCGTACTTTTGATCGCTGCAGCGCCACCTTGGGGCCGACCGGGGCGAGCCTTGGTGATGATGTAGAATCGGGGCGGGTACTACCATCCCGTCAGAGTTTCAAGTCTCTACGGCGTACGCTTTGGTCTGCCTGCTCACTTTTAGGGCAGAATGTGGATGATCCAAAATCCCAGGTCGCACTCCAAAAGTGTCGTGTTGTGCACTCTGTTGTGATCCATTTTTGGTGTCAACCAATCGCTGAGCTTGTGTGTTGGCGACCTTAGACCCTCTCGCCGCAGCCCAGGTGGGCGTGGCCTTTGCCGGCTCCCCCGCCTCGGCGTCGGTCCGGCATCGCTTCTCGGCCTTTTGGCTAAGATCAAGTGGTCTGGTCGGACGGTTGAGACTGCGATCGCCTCTTGTTGGACTTGGTCTCGTGTGTTGCTTGTCACACGGGACATACACCCTTCAGGAGGTACAGTGACAAGCGGCTTTTTTATTGACGACTCGTTCTGCGAGGAATCTTCTGGTTTTAAGGTAAGCAGGTTTTAATTTATTTATTATTGTGTATTTATTGTTTGGATTTTAGCCGCAGCGGGCTGGTGGTGCCTCCAACATGTCGGCTGCTCGTGCCGGCATGAGGGAGGCACCACAGCGTGCGTTTTAATTTCAAGCAAAAGAGGATGGTACTCTCCTAACTTGTTCTAGATTGGATTTTTCACGGAAGTACATCCAACAGACTCTAGGTTTTAAAGCAATGGATATAAACTGTTTGTTGACTCTGCCCCAAAATCGGGGTTTTGATGTAAGTTTTACATCCGCTAATCTGCTGAATACTTTCTGGTCTCGGTTTGAAACATGCAAAGCCAATTTCTCCATGTTCACAGTGGAAAAGCTGACTGATAATTCACTGAAAGTTGTGATTGTCAGGATGTTTAATGAAACTGTGAGTGGAGAAGACATTGTTGTGTGGTTGGCAAGATATTGCTCTATTCGCGGACAACCAGTCAAGGTTTTAGACGAAGACGGTATCTGGAGCTGTGCGTGGAGAGTGCCCATACAACAATGGGCAGATCCCAACAGCTACCATGGCCTGAGTCAAATACCATCAATGATTGTGTTGGGGGAGAATAGAGGCTACATTCACTACCAAGGGATGCCCAAGCTATGCCGCAAGTGTGGTAAAATTGGACATCTCGCCGAGGCATGTCAGGAAATAATTTGCAGAAAGTGTAGAGAGATTGGGCACACATTTGAAGAGTGCCACAATGGCAGAAAGTGCAACCTTTGTGGGGAGTCATCCCATCTCTACAGAGATTGCCCGAAAAGTTTTGCCAACAAACTTAAAAGCAACAAAATGGCCGCCCCACAAACAGAACAAAGGGAAGAACAAAGGATGGAGGAGGTGATCCCAGAGGTTTTGGCGGGAATTTCAAATTCCCAGCCAGCCTCAGGGATTGGTCAGGAAAGAGGAAGTGGGGCGGCCACAGGGGCGGAGTCACAAATGGAAACGGAACAGGGGGAGGAAACCACTCCCGGGCAAGACAAGGCAAAGAAATAGAAAACGGAGAGAGGACGAAACGGTTTCCTCCCTCAATACCGTCTCGGAGGTGAGTATGCCCTCCAGTGGGAATGAAGTTGAATCTTCACTCCCAAATGCTCAAGTGCAGAAAGAGAACTGCGGGATCTCCTCTGTGTATAACAGTGGAGAAAAGGCCGAGGGCCACACATCGGCTGGATAGTTCCTCCCCGGAAGATCTGGACCGCATGTGGCCCTCAGAATCCCCAATGAAGTTTCTTTCCTGCACTTCAAGCTGAGAACATCGACACCGAAAGAGTCACAAGAGTTCAGCTCTGTGGATCCTGAGGTGTCAAGCTCTTCCCCCCCTGAACCCAGTCCCCATGGGAGAGGGGAGAGGCAGGAGACACAGGGAATACTATGATTTTATTTGTTTAAATTGTAACCTTTTAAAAATGTATGTTTTAAGCTTCATGCCTTTCTATTTAATACTGCTTATGGCCCTCACAATCTCGACTATCAATGTGAGAAGTGTGAGGTCCACGTCTCGAGCACAGAGCATTTTTACCTTTCTAAAATCATGTAATTCAGATATGTTTTTATTACAAGAGTGTGCTTTGCCCTTTTTAACTCAGTACAGGAAATGGGAAGAGATGTGGACCTCTGGACCCTCAATATGGAGTGGGTCAAATCTTAATCGAAACGATGGAGTCGCTATACTGATTAAAAATCCAAATATCTTGGTAAAGGGCAGCACAGTGGTGAGGGACGGACGGGCACTTTTAGCAAACATGACTTTTTTAGGAAGGGATTTTAAAGTGTGCAATGTATATGGTTTTACGGGAAAAAACGAAAGGTATGAGCTTTTAGAGGACTTGCAGCCCCACATGCTGGGGAGGGCTCCTCTGGTAGTAGCAGGGGATTTTAACTGTGTTTTAACTAGAGCAGATAGGAAAAGAACGGGGGGATGATTTTAAAGTGGACAAAACATCAGTTTTATTGCAAAGCTTAGTCAGAGATTTTAAACTAGTTGACTGTTTTAAAAGTCTGCATCTAAGAGAGGAGGGTTTCACCTGGATCAGTGGTGATGGCACCAAAGCCTCTCGTATTGACTATGTTTTTACACGTGAATGCCCGCCAACTGATGCTAGATTGACTCCGTTTACTTTTCTGATCACGCAATGCTATCCTGCACCCTAACACTAACCACGGACGTGACAGTAGGCAGAGGATGTGGAAACTAAACTGCTCCCTGTTGCAGGATGAGGAGATAGTCAAAGAATACAGGGAGCAGTTTAGCCAATGGCAGACTCTCCAGGACTTCTTTGACTCACAAGCACTGTGGTGGGAAATGGTGAAGGGTAGGACTCAGACGTTTTTTAGAAACAAGGGCAAAGAGAAGAGAAAAAAGGAAAAGAGGTGCATCGTGGGGCTGCAAAAGAGGTTACAACGATATTTTAATCTTTTAAACAATGGTCTTGATTTTAGTAAAGAAATAAATGAAATCAAAAGAGTAATGTCTGCTTACGAACAAGAAAAAAGTAAAGGAGTAATACTTAGAAGTAAAGAACAAGAGTTGGAAGAAGGTGAAAAATGTACACGCTATTTTTTTAAAAAGATTATAACAAAAGGTGGGGGAATAACAAAATTAAAGACAGGTGGGGAAGAAGTGAAGATACAGAGGGAATTTTAAAGCAAGTGGAACATTTCTTCTCTGAGTTATACAATGAAAAAATAGTGCAAGATGATGCAGTAAGAGAAATGCTAAGCCTTTTAGAAAACAAAAATTGATAAGGAGTGTGCCTTTTTAACACAGGATTTTACGGTTCTCGAGTTGACAGAATGTAGAAAGGGTTTTAAAAAGGGGAAGTCCCCAGGGATGGATGGACTTCCCCTGGAATTTTATGAAACATTCTGGGACATTTTAGCACACAACCTATTGACCGTTTTTAAAGAGTTTGACAGACTGGACATATTACCGACAGTTTTAGATCAGGGATAGTATCACTTTTACACAAGAAAGGAGACAAAGCAGACTTAAAAAATTGGAGACCAATCACTCTTTTAAATGTTGACTGTAAATTTTTTAGTAAACTTTTAGCTAGTCGTATGTCAAGAATTTTAGAGGACGTGATTCACCCGGATCAAGCGTGCGCTGTGCCAGGGAGGAAGATCACGGACAGCCTGATTTTGATAAGAGACGCAATCTGTTATGCGGAGAGACAGAAACAATCGGCTTATAGTTCTAAATTTAGACTTTGAGAAAGCATTTGACCGAGTCTCGCACCAGTACCTGTTTCAGGTACTGGAAAAATTGGGGCTGCCAGGGAGGGTTCTAAAGTGGGTGGGGATGCTGTATAAAGACATAACCAGCAGAATTCTTATAAATGGGCACTTGACAAAAGCAGTAACTGTATGCAGTGGCGTCCGTCAAGGGTGTCC
>JAZAVI010001136.1:0-29613 GCA_036326025.1 Chrosomus eos | reverse complement strand
AAGATCAGATAAATGTTCCAAGAAGATCTCAAAGAGTTAAAGAGAAGGCAAAAAGGTTCACTTACCCTGAGTTGGGGAATCCTTTAGTGACAATCATTCATTCCTTATTCCAAGGTTTGAATTTGGCTTTCACAAACTCACTCACAGAACAGATTATTGATCCTGAGTTCCCTAAATCTATAACAGTACAGCCAGTTAGTATCATGCAAAGGGACTTGCATGGGTTCAACGGGGGAGGGTGTAACCCAGGTTAAAAATATAAATAAACAACCTCATAAGAGCAAAATAGAATCTTAAAATTATGTTCTGTTACTTAACAAATCAATTTAAATGTTTAAAATACTGTTTTAATGTGAGGAGAAAAAAATTTAAATAAAGAACACGGCCCCTTTAAGGATAACGCACGCGCTGATTAGGGAAGAGAGAATGTGCGAGATGAAGAGACGAGAGGTGACGCTGAGAGTGATCGGTTGAGTGACGAAAAAATAACTTCGATTTTATCAGGGGTGGTAAAAGTACTCAAAATTTATACTCGAGTAAAAGTATATATACCTAAATAAAAAATGACTCCAGTAAAAGTAGAAAGTCCTCTATTCAAACATCACTTGAGTAAAAGTACAAAAGTATCCGATTTAAAACGTACTTAAGTATCGAAAGTAAAAAGTAAATATTCAAACTGTAAATATCAATAATTAAACAGATCAATTGTTTTGGGAGTGATATGCAATGTTTTAATTGAACAAATTATTAGATACTGCAATTAATAATTTGTTAGATTTGCAATCATAAGAGACAATAAAGCACCTTGCATCAATTCTAAACAATTTCATTAAGTTTAGTGACAGCATATTATGGTGCAATGACTAGTAGACTATTGCTTTTATTATTTCTTTGATACAAATTTTACAATTTCAATTCAATTATTGTGGTTTGATTCCGATCTTCAATATAGATTCATTTTGATAAATATTTGGTACAGTAGATACATGTTAATTTTTAAAGAAAGAAAATCTCACCTAATGCTGTAAACATAGGCTACAGAGAGCTCTGTCAGCTGGTATTATTAAATGTTAAAAATACATATTTTTCTTATAATAACAACTTTATAATATTTTAATGATATAGCTAAGTAAAAATATAATAAATATAAATATATAGTACACATATTTAGCAAAATACTAATTTATACTAATATTAAATATATTATTAAATATATTATAAAATACTAATTTGTCTAGCTAACTAACGTGCTATGGTCATTATTTTTTTTTTTTCCTGAGGTAAATGTAACGTTATGTGACATATTGTTCTCCAGCTGTTTTATTGACCTCTTTCCGCGGTTGAAAAACAGATTTATCGATATTATGTATGAGGTATATACATTTCGGTAAGTTGTAGGCTACTGTATCTTTCAACAATCAAATAACATTTGTTAACAGAATAAACACGAAAGCAACATACCTTTTTTTTGGAAACAACAAGAAAGAATTTACATTCATTGGCTGATGACAGACTGCAGACATTCATATGGACTAGAAAGATAGAGATTCCACATTTACTCAACTCATAATACAAATAATCGTCAGATAGTTAAGACAGACGCAATCGTCACGAGAAATGAATCCGTGCTCGCACATGTGACGCACATGTAAATTCAATACATCTTATAATACTCTCAACAACCATGTTAAAGTGCTAAATGCATTATCTATATGTTCACATATATGTAAGAAATATATTGCGTCAAAAAGATTCACTTGAAACGTATTATTTTCACAATTAATTTGTTAATGCGTCAGAGCATGAAAAACCATACGTACCCACAGCGTCGACACTTGAATCTGCTGCGGTACGGCAAGAGAAGAGCGACAAAATACAATATCTGCAGTACCATTAATAGCCACAGGAGGGGAGCCTTCTAACACCAATAAATACAGCCAAATGCCTTATTTTATGAAATTCACACAATACTTTAAATAAAATGTTCTTTTTAACATCCACCACTGAATTACATAAAATTTATGCATGACCAGGGGAATTTTCAACAACAGAACACTTTTCCGTCAGTTCACAATAATAAACTTCACAATATGAAAGGAACTCCTATAGAAGGACAGTCAAAAACCAATTATCCCTTAAGGATGAAGTGATGAGAGAGTAGCGCTAAGCTCTCTCACCAGCTACTGACAGCAGAACATCTACATACATTCCGCAATATCCTTCCATACTCTATTCACCATTAAAATACCAAAACAAAAACAAAAAAAATAAAAAAAAATGTACAGAGACATAAGGTGTACTCAAAGATGTGAAAGCAACCCATTTCTTCAGGTATGTGCTTAATCTGAACTACTGCTTTTAGACTATAAAACAGCCTTAACACTATTTTAGACAATATGTCAACAGGCACGAAACCAAAAGTCTTGTTTTAAGCAGAGAATGCCCTAAACACTGACTTGCAAACAGCTTGAACATTGTGTTTTGTATCCTGAACCACAGCCTGTGTAGACATTACATGTATTAATCTTTCAACAGGTCTAACGACTCGACCAAAACGTGTCCTAACCTGTGCGACTGAGCTAGAACTTTGCGGTACATTCTCAGCTACATGTGTGATGGTAGGAGTTTGAGAGGGTGGCTGGGCAGACAGGACTGTCTCAGAATCAGATGCATGTGAATCTGAGCCGCCTCTTGTGTCTCCATCAGAGACAGATGTTCTTACATCTCTTGACATGTCAGATACATGGCTTTTTGGTGCAGCAAGGAAGGCCTCAGCTACAGGATCTACCAGAACTCCACTTGGGGTTTGATCAGACTCATGATGTGATCCGTCAGGCAGCTCCGAAACCCAACTTATCGTTCTGTTTCTGGTCTCAGATTCCTGAACTGACATAGAATCATCCTCACAATTAACGTCAGCATCATCACATGAGGCTATCACCTTGCCTCTCGTCATCACAGAGTCATCCATTGCAACACTGCTGCAGCTATCCTCCATGTGCTCAGATATTACCACATCTCCTCCTAAAGACTCATCCTCCACTGCACACAATGACAGGACTGAAGATGACCTCTGGCAAGAAGTGGATACACCAGAAAGTTGATCAGACTGAGGGTGTTCAACATTCACTGGTAAGAAATTCACCAACATCAACAAGTTTCGATGAACCACTTTTTCCTGACCTGTGGCTGAATTACGGATCCTGTAAGTATGAGTGTCTGGTTTACAATCCACAACAGTGTAAACTGTTGACTCCCACCTGTCAGCAACTTTCTTCTTACCCCTTTCAGTTTTATTCGCTAAGAGCACCTGGTCACCTGTTTCGATGAGTAGTCCTTTTACCCTTCGGTTGTACAACTCTGCATGTCTTTTCTGTTCTTTCGTTGCATGCTCTTGTGCGATCTGTAATGCTTCTTTCAGATCTTTGACCAGAGTGGATACGAACTTGTCACAGCAGGTCACATCTGGATCATTCAGGACAGAGCGAAACAGAACGTCAATGGGCAGACGGGGTACACGCCCGAACATCAAATAAAAAGGAGCATATCCTGTCGTCTCATGGATTGTGCAATTATACAGAAACGTCAGTGTTTGCAACCGTCTCGGCCAATCTCTCTTCACATCTGGTGACAAAGCCCGAATCATATTTCCAAGGGTTCTATTAAAGCGCTCCACGCTTCCATTACCCATTGGGTGATACGGTGTTGTGCGCGACTTGTTCACTCCAGAGACCCTTAGAAGCTCTCGGATCAATTTGCTTTCAAAACTCGGACCCTGGTCGCTATGGATGCGTTCTGGCAGGCCGTAGATGCAAAAATACCTGTCCCATATTATCCTGGCAACCTGTTTGGCAGATTGATCTCTACACACAAAGGCTTGTGCTAGCCTCGTAAAGTGATCGGTTATCACCAAAACGTCAACAGACTTTTTAGTACAGTCTTCATCTGACCAGAAGTCTATGCAGACAAGCTCTAATGGTCTACTTGTTGAAATGTTCTCCAGGGGTGCTCTACCAGAAGGATCAATCGTTTTGCTCACAGTGCAGCGATGACACAAGCGCACATAGTCCTTCACATTTCGCTCCATGTTCAGCCAAAAGAAGCGCTGCCTTGCAAGGCTAATACTCCGCGACTGACCTTGGTGACCACAGTCGTCATGGATTCCTTTCAAGATCACACTCACTAAAGACTCTGGGACCACAAACTGAAAGCGTTTTTTCCTTGATAGTTGGTCACAGGACACTCTGTATAAGATACCACTTCTGACAACAAGTTTCTCCCAGAGCTTCAGGTATCGAAGGACACTCATTGTTTCCTTTGACCTCTCTCTTCTTGAAGGCCTACGCTGACGCTCAACATAATACAAGACTCTTGACAAAATTTTGTCTGTGAGCTGTTTTTCACGCAGCTCCTGTTCTGAATATGTTGGCAATGTGTCCTGCCCTTCTGACATCAACTGAGGTAAGTGATCAATGACAGACATTGCTCGTGCTCTGGCACCGATGTTCCACTCAACATGAGAGTTCAATATAGCAGAGACATCTGCATTCGAGACAGTTAGAAGGTCTTTGGTCTGCTTTATGTCTGGTCTGCATGACTGGCGAAGATTAATGACACTCAGCCTCTTATCTGAATCACATGAACGTCTGAATGCATCCTGTACAGAATCTGTAGACATCCCTCTGGAACCAGCCAGTAGTGCTCCATATGGCTCTTTGAGCAGTCTCTGCTTGACATCAGTTTTGACAAACGGAACCCTGCTCAGGGCATCAGCGACTATGTTCTGGGGACCAGGCACATACTTTATGTCGAAGTTGTAGCTAGCCAGCTTAGCCACCCAACGTTGTTCGCAGCAATCAAGTTTGGGTTTTGTAAGTATATGGACCAAAGGATTATTGTCAGTCAAGACAGTGAATTCATGTCCTTTGAGCCAATGACTGAATTTATCACATACTGACCATTTTAAGGCTAAAAACTCCAAACGATGTGCTGGATAATTTTGCTGCGACCGTGAAAGGGACTTACTGGCGAAGGCTACAGGCCTGGCTTTCGTCTCCCCCTCTGTGACCTGAGAGAGCACAGCTCCAATACCGTCTAAGGAGGCATCCGTTGCCAGTATGAAAGGGCGATCAAAATCTGGATGGGCGAGAACAACGCTCTCGACCAATGATGTTTTCAGCCGCTCGACTGCCTGGTCCTGCGCTTGTGTCCAGTCACTAGATTTCAGCTTCCTATTCTGACGAGCATGACCCAGCTTCCTCAGATTCCTTGCTGTCGTCTTTTGACCCTTCCGAAGATTAAAAAGTGGCTTGGCTACGGCAGAATAGTTTGGAACAAAGTGCTGGTAGTAATTCACCATTCCCAAGAATGATCTTATCTTCTTCTGAGAAGGAGTTGTTCCATCAAGCTCCATCAAATCTAAACTGTTTATCTTAGAGATGCTTTCAACTTTACTTGGGTCCGTAGAAACACCCGTTTGATCAATCATATGTCCCAGGAACTTCACTGATTTCTTCATCAGGTGACACTTTTTTGGAGCCAGCTTAAGATTGTTTGTGCGCAGCCTGCCAAACACCATTTCCAAGCGATCAAGGGCAGTTTTCTCATCTGGGCCGAAAACAATTAAATCATCCAGATAACAAAGGAGACTGAGATAGTTTTCATCTCCGAATATGTTTGTCATCATACGCATGAAGCTGCCAGGACTGTTGCAGAGGCCTTGCGGTAACCGATTATACTCAAAAAGGCCCATAGGTGTTGTAAAGGCGGTGAACTTGCGGTCCTCCACATGCAGCGGCATATTATAGAATCCGGACGTCAGATCCATTGTGCTAAACAGGGCGTTACCGCCAAGTGCTGCCAGACAATCCGCCTGATGTGGAAGAGGGTGCGCGTCCTTCAGCGTTCTCCTGTTCAACCAACGGAAGTCTGTACACACACGCAGGTCCCCGTTCTTCTTCCAGACCAAAACGAGAGGAGAAGCATACTCACTGGTAGATCGCCTAATTATCTCCTTCTCCTCCATTTCAGTCAGGACCTGACGCAGTTTTTGATATTGACCGGGCGCTACCCGTCTGAAAGGAAGCCTGAATGGTCTCGAGTCTGAGAGGTGTATTCTGTGCACGAAACCCTTTGCTTCCCCACAATCAAGATGGCCACGTGAAAAGATGTCTTCATAACTCAGAATCAGATTCAACAACCGTTGCTTGCATGCATCCGAGATATCACACGAGTCAATGTCAAGACTGTCCAGCCCAACTGACTTCAGTCGCTCGCTCACAGATGATACTTCTGCCTCATCATCAGACAACCTTGTGGGGCAGTTCACCAGGAAAGGATCAACAGCATTGGCGTCTACAATATCTTCAAGAGCCATGCATGGATAGAGATCTGCGATTTTAGCATTCCGTCTCAACAACACTGGACTGCCTGAAGTGTTGATAAGCTTCAAGGGGACCCATCCATCTCCCCACAGAGATATAATTAGTCTAGCCACCATAACACCTCTGGGAGCAGAGTGAGAAGATGTAGGCTCAGTCATGACTGCACTTCCTGGGGACACTACAGCGGATTTGGGCAGCTTCCCCCATACTAAATACTCACAGCCCGGCTCGAGCTGGACAGCTGAATTGCATCTGACTGTTCCTATCTTCCCAGGAATCTCTTCTCCTCTCCAGCGGTCCAATCCAGCAAGCATCGACAAGAAACTTTCACACTCAGGGTCTGCTGAAGTTGGACTAGACAGAGCTTGCCAAAATCCATCGCATAATTTGAAGTATCTCAGAATGTGTTTAATTACATTAGTCCCAATTATCAGCTCATCATGTTGTCCAGGAACCACTAAGGTGGGTACTGCCATCTTTATACCATACACTTCCATGGTAACATTGAATGATGATTTAGGTTTCACACGCAGCCCTCCGCAGCCTATAAGGGTGACATCAGTTTGGAACTCACTGGATTCATCCACTGCACCAGCTGATCTCAGTTTCATCTCAGCAGACTCATTTATAGTGCTGCCATCGAACCACTGTCCAACATTGCATTTAATGTCACCGTGTCTCCAATCTTCACTGGCATATAAAATAGGCTGTCACGTCCGCCTACAATGTGCGTGTTCTGATAAATGACTTCTGAATTATCAAGACTTCCTTTGGCTAAAAGGTATGCATTCTCAGACTCACAATCATCAATGGCTTGGGAGTTACAATGAAGACCCGCACTGCCTCCCTCCGAATACGGGTCTGCTAGTTTCCCTCATGTTGTGTCTGGGCAGAGGAGTGTTTAGGGCAGTCCTTCTTTGTGTGCCCTGGGGAGAAGCATGCAAAACACAGTTTGTCTGTCATGCAGTGTGTCACCGTGGTGTGTTTGCTGTCATTACAGACTCTACAGGCACTTCTGACAAAACTGCGCTGCTGTCTAGCGCCATGCCTTTGGTTGGAAACATCACGAAATTGCACCCTGTCCATGAGCTGCTCCATCATCTCCATCATTCGAGTGAGCAACTGACTGTCAGCCTGTTGTGTATGCTGAGACATTGCTAGGGCCGGAGTTGAGCAGGAGGAGGGCTGATGCTGTGCCAGATTGGGTGCTGGTGTAGGCTCTGGCTGGCGACGTGCCGGACTATCAGGCATAGAACTGAATGATTGGACTGGAACAGAAGGTGACTCAGTCTTAGGGCAATCATAGATAACATGTTCACTGTTGAGCACTGCAGTTGCATGGCTCCGTAGATTCGCTGTACTATTTCCACGGCATCTAAATTCCCTCTGGTAATCATCAATCCTGCTCTGTATTTCTCTTGCACTCCATTCCTGAACAGGCTTGCATCTGAACATACTCGCCAAACTGGGGTCAGGACAGAATTTAACAAACATCCGTGTTACCTCCTCTCCTATGTTGTCGAAACGTTTGCCTTGTCTTCGCAGTCCCTCATCTGCCAGATCAGCTGCTTTGTTAATTCGAATCCAGTAGTCCACAGGATTCTCTTTGGCTCTGGGGAGAGTGGCATAAAAATCTGCGAGTGGCAGGCAAGAGGTAGATTCACTGAAGTACTGCATAAGAATGCCATAAATTAACTCAGGCTGCTCTCTGGCGTTGAGCATATCATCACTGCGAAGGCTGACTTTGACAACATCTCTTGCCTTTCCAGCTAGTCTACTCATTATCTCTTCGGCTTGCTCATGAACAGGGCACTTTTGCTTTCTTAAATAAGCTTTTGTCCTGTCCACCCACTCCTCAATGCCATACTTATCAGAGCCATCGCCCTTAAATGAATCATGTTCAGACTTCATGTGCACTGTTACTTGTGGTGCCATCATTTGTGTATGTGTACACTGTTCTGTACATGCTGGTCTCTGAGTGTAACTGAGTGAATTGGTTTGGCAATCAGCATTTGCATTAACTAAGCCAGCAGACACTAGTTTTGCAACTATCGACTCGCCAATTTGCGAACCTAACTGGCCTACCATGTCTGTGAGGTGGTCAAAAGCAACTCTATCAACACCAGGTGTCGAGGTGTACGGACCCTCACCAGGAACCCGACCAACAGGAGTACCACCCGGGAACTGACTCAACCCAATACCCCTGCCGTTGTCATCATCTAACTGTGGTCGTCCAACCCCCTGACTAACGTTTTCACTGAAAGTACCACCTTCGGCGCTACTCAGTAACCATGTACCCCTTCCTCTAGGGAAACCCATGTTACCATAACATGATGCATCCAGATCACCATCATATTCAGGTTTCTCAGCCATAATGAAATCAAAAGTTGTGCATGAAGAAAGAAAAAATAAAATAAAAATAAAAGAGAAATATCAACAATATTGATTATGAGAAAGCTCACTACTTCAAATTATATTTTGATCGCAATGACAGTCAAATCAGAACTACATTCCATGTGTCCATGCGTTGTGTATGTAATAAACTAATGTACAGTCCCAATGACAGTGTGTGAGTATGTGTATACTGTCCGCATCCAAAGCATTGAAGACTTGACCCTTCTGACGAACTTGACCTGTTCACAGCAATGAAGACTCGAACCACCGATGAAATCGATCTGCACACAGCAATCACGGTCGATCTGCATCAAGCTGATCAAGGGATCCACGGAGTCACGGCACCAGTGTAACGGATGTGGAAGGACACACTCACAACTGGGGTTCAGCTTGAATTTTTCTTTTTTTTGGAAACAACAAGAAAGAATTTACATTCATTGGCTGATGACAGACTGCAGACATTCATATGGACCACAGCGTCGACACTTGAATCTGCTGCTACTAACTCGTATTATACACATAGTAATGATATACAATGTGAAAAACTTAACATAATACTTATAGTAAGTACACCAATGTAAATGTACAGAGTAGTTAATTGCAGACAGTAATTACATCAGTAATTCTTCATTAATTGTCAAATAACATTTGTTAACAGAATAAACACGAAAGCAACATACCTTTTTTTTGGAAACAACAAGAAAGAATTTACATTCATTGGCTGATGACAGACTGCAGACATTCATATGGACTAGAAAGATAGAGATTCCACATTTACTCAACTCATAATACAAATAATCGTCAGATAGTTAAGACAGACGCAATCGTCACGAGAAATGAATCCGTGCTCGCACATGTGACGCACATGTAAATTCAATACATCTTATAATACTCTCAACAACCATGTTAAAGTGCTAAATGCATTATCTATATGTTCACATATATGTAAGAAATATATTGCGTCAAAAAGATTCACTTGAAACGTATTATTTTCACAATTAATTTGTTAATGCGTCAGAGCATGAAAAACCATACGTACCCACAGCGTCGACACTTGAATCTGCTGCGGTATGGCAAGAGAATAAAGAAGACAAATAAATAAATAAAATAAAGACAAAATACAATATCTGCAGTACCATTAATAGCCACAGGAGGGGAGCCTTCTAACACCAATAAATACAGCCAAATGCCTTATTTTATGAAATTCACACAATACTTTAAATAAAATGTTCTTTTTAACCCTGTTACACTTGCGCATTCTTTTTTTCCAAATAAAACCAAGTTTTTCATTGATTTGGAAAGCCAATGTAATAAATACTTGGAGCGGGCATGGGGAAATGTAACGGAGTAAAAAGTAAACTTTGTCTTTAATATTGTAGTGGAGTAAGAGTAAAAGTAGATTTAAATAAAACATATTCAAGTAAAGTACAGATCCCCGAAAAAAATACTTAAGTAAAGTAAAGAAGTATTTTTACTTTGTTACTTACCACCACTGGATTTTATGCTTGTAAAAATAAGTTTAGTTTGTTCTGAGGAGCGACATTAGTGAAATATTTTCCAATTACATCTCTGGGATTGACCTGGAGTATATTTACGTTTGTGAATTCGAGACAAAACGGATTTGGTGAGTTCTCTAAAGTGTTTAAGATGTGTATTGTTTCAAAAATGTATTTTTATTTATAACTGTTATGAATGAGAAGTAAATGTTTTGGTTAATTTATGTGGGAATGAGATGTGGATTTTATGGAAATGTATATCCACATGTGCTGCGTTAACAAATGTGCAGCCACCATTTTGAGAAAATCTCATGGTTGGAGATTCAAGCAAATACTTAATCTTTGTAAAATGTGTTAATAGTGTTTTGCTCTCTTTGTGTGTGCATGTTACTGTTTATAAAACAGGACAGGTCTTTTTCTTCGGGACATTTGAAAGTTGATTTCATCAAGATGGCGGGCCACCCAACACACCAGTGAGGAGAACAGAGACTCTTTGATATATCAGCTACCTGAAAGGAAAACCACTTTACCTGGGATATCTCCATCCTGGTAGGATTGTAAAGACATTTTGTGTCTTGCTGACAACAGTTGGACTGAGTTGATCACAGAGGACTGACGGTAACCAGAATTGTGTACTGTACAAAAGAAATTGTGAACCCAGATTTGAGAATATTATGCACCTTTTGTGCATTTTCTTATTTTATTTTCTTCTTTGAATGTTGAGTTTGGTTATCTATTCATTTGTCAAACCAAAAAGGTTACTTTGAAGCAGTCTAAGTAGTACTGCATATTAGAAACCACTGAATAAATAAGAAAGAACTAAACTCAAATTGATTAGGCCTAAAAGCGAATATTAAAAACTTTTTTTTAGATTTGAACTAAATAGGATAAAACAACTAGGCGAACAAAACTGGTTGAATTAGTGCTAATAGAAGGAAACCTATAGGAAAAAGAAGGGTAAACAATCATTTGATATTGTTTTTTATTTATTTATTTTTCCATTCTTTTATATTGTGAATTGTAATATTTTTTCTTTATTGTGTGTTCTTTATAAGTAAAGTTTCACGATTGCTCACTTTTTGTCAATATAAGCTGGCAGTTCAAACACTTAGTGGTCTGTGTGAGTTTTATTACTGCTCCTCTGAATCTAGATACTGGTCCAGCATACCTCAACCTGAGGGTGACACGAGTGTTACACATGCATGTAAAACTGTTGTTGGGGACTCCCAGAACATTATTAGGAACATTTTAAATGCCATAATAGGTACCCTTTTAACGGTTCCGGTGCTTAAACGGTTCTTAAATCGGTACTTAAGAAAATGAAACCGCACACACTTTATCAAAAAATAATACCCTTTAATTTACAGGGCCAAACTGGACACAACATTAACTTAATTTTTTAAACAATATAAATACAAGTAACATATGGTAATAATAAAACCAATATAAAATAAAAATTCATATTTACATAATATCAAATGAAACAATATTGTATCAAACAATGTAATAATACTGGAGATTAATAGAGATTACTAGCAGGCAGAGCTGCCAACTCTCACGCATTGACCGTGAGACTCAAGCAATTGACCCTTTTCACACAGAAAAATCGCGGACAAAGAGGACACTGACAACGACAGACAAGACAGAGAAGGTTACTTTTGATATGGAACAAAGCCGCAGCTGTCAGATTATGTCAATATTTTTACGAGATTCACACAATAAATAACATTTTGGCTTTTTGAAATGTGACAGATCGCTGTAGCGCGTCAGTTCAAACGGCACGGGATACAGCAGCCTACAAATCCACTGCTTCTTAGCTACGCAGCGTTGAGTGAACCTATGAAAGAGAACATCTCTGGTTACTGGTGTGTAATATGTTCTCTCAATAGGGAACGAGACGCTGCCAAGCTCCTCGCGCTGCCGACCAGCTTCCTTTTTCGGCAGAGAAATCTGAGGAGCAGATGGCGCGCGCGCGCCAACATAATGTTGTGGAAAATTTTAATAGTCATTTATTCCTAATCTATTCAATGTGTAAAAGTATATGTGTGTACGTGCTTGTGCGTGACGTTTTCAGGAATATATGGGACAGGACATCTCGACCTTAGGAATGGTCAGATTTGGCTGGTTTATTCCAGTACCAGTTTGTGTTATTAAGTAGAAACTGAAAAAGGGGGGCCTTATCTGAGTGGGTGGAAAAGTACAGCGGGTGAGAAGGAACCTTGAAAAGAGTATAAAAGCTGTCTCATGTCTTCCTGGTGGGCGCCACTCACGTCACAGGGTAACTGCTGTGAATGCGACCGGGCCTATTCTTGCAAGAATAAACATTTCTCTTTTTATTAATTTGACTCTGAGTGTCTCTTACGCAGTGATGGTGTTTAACAGAAGTTTTGCCACAACAATTGGTGTCAGAGAAGTGGGATTCCTTGGCAGTGCCTTCTGGACCTGAGAGCGGACGGTGTTTGGCCACCTGGACTGAGCAGTTCCAGCTCTACCTCGTAAGTTTCAGAGAGAGGGGCCGACCGCTATCAGGGCCAGGAGGAGCTCCACTGGAATCGGATGAAAACGAACCCGTGGCAACTCAAGACATCTCTGGTAAGAGACGGCTAAAATATTTTTCTTATGGGCTAAAATATTTTTCAATTTGTGGAAAAAAAAAAAAACATAGTGGCTGTGTCTGTTCGTTTCTGTGGCGTAAGTCAAGAGTAATGAGGCAATAGGGGCTAACTGTGCGAAGTGCGTTTTGCAAAACAAGTCAAAAGGTGACGGTTTTGTAAAATCAGGGGATCTTCGTACAGCAGCGTATTGGGGTCAATTGAGACTTACGGGCGGGTCAGGGTTAATACAGTGGGGCTAACTGCGTGAGGTGCGTTTTGCAAAACAAGTCAGAAGGTGACAGTTTTGCAAAATCAGGGGATCTTCACGTAGCAGGCTACTGGGAGTTAATCGATCTGCAAGGAGCACTGAGTGGGCCCTCTCTGATCTGGGGTGACGGGATCAGATCTGGTGGAGACGTCCACCAGATTATTAGACGCAGCGTCGAACGGAAAATCCACAGAGTAACAGAAACAGCCACTATGGGAAAATCTCAGGGTAAGCATGCCAAATTTGATACACCGGTTTTCTGTAGAATTAGGAAAAGTATGGGGGGAAAATGTATGTTAGACATTGGAAAAAACTGACAAAATCTGTAAAAAAATCTGTAAAATCTGTAAAAAAAAAAAAAAAAAAAAAACTATTGATAAAATACCGTGATTTCCCCAGGGAGGGAGCACTGAAAACAACTAGACTAAGAGTGTGCGAGAATCAGTTGAACAGGGCAACGGGACATAAGGTTGGTGTGTGAGAAATGTTTGTGTGGGGATTGTGCAAACAATCATGTACTGGTTAGATAATGAAGGAACTGGCATGTTTGAGAAAAGAAAGGAGAGGATACAGAAAGAAGTGGCATGTAGGGGAAGATTGAGAAGAAATATAGTAGAAAACTATATGTGATGAAAATAAAATGTCAGACAGAATTTATGGAAGTCAGATTAACTGTTTAATTGGTATGAAAATACAGTTTTAGAATAAAATAAGGCATCGTATGATTGACAGGAATTAACATGACATGAAGAATGTTTTAAGCAGTATGGGGAACAATTCTATATTTTTAATGGTAAAATAAAGATTGAAATTAGGTTTATTTTTAGTTTGACAATCATTGTGTTTTGAACCTAAGGGGTCTATAATGGGGGTAGTGAAAGGAATGGATTTACCATCCATCTTCGTTTATTATGAAAGGAATTGGAAATTATAGTTTTATAAAAAAAAAAAACGAATGCATATCCTGGTGTTTATGATTGCAGACAATGTCTGTATTTAATATCTGAGGAGTGACTGAGGGTTCGATCAAGGTCGAGAGTACAGGAGCAGTGTCTTCTTATTCAGCCCGGCTTTTTGGATGTTAGATATGCACTTGTTCTGTAATCAGTGTTGTTGATGATAATAGCAAATTAGTAGAATGTAAAGACACAGTGGTGTAGTCTAGTTTTTTGTAGTGAGTATACTGTGATATACCAGTCCCCCCCCCCCCCCCCCCCAAAAAAAAAAAAAAACTAAAAAACATATAGCCTTAGATGTTATATGAATATGGTCCCTGAAGCACGGGTTTTAGCAGCTGACAATTACAATACTTAAACATTGTAAGCACAAATAAAAATTTACTTTTTAAAAACTTGTGTGATATTCCTTTAAAATTGTGTTTTAATAGATTTGATTATTATTATTTTAAAAAGTACATCTTACTATGCAATTTCTTTCATAATTCCCTCGAGTTACTTAATTTATCTACAAACTTTATTTTGGTGGGTTGTAAATTAAAGACATTTGAGCTTCTGTGTTTTAATAAACTATTATTATTATTAGGCCTACTTGAAGTATACTCTACTGTGCAATAATAAAATATTTCTGTTATATTTTATATTTTAAGTTATACAAAACTTTGATTTTGACAGGTTGTCATGAAGACTTTAAAGTTTGTGAGTGTGAATATGATACGAATGAACGACGGTAGTTTTATCAAATGAAATGGTAAAATTCTTGTGAAGTGACTCTCATAAAAGCTCTGCAATGAAGTTCAAATGTGTGCATGTCCTCCTCATAGACGCTGAAAACACCACGAGTGTCACGCGCGCGTCAGTGTGTAGTGTTCAGTGTGTAGTGTTCAGTGTGTAGTGTTCAGTGTGTAGTAGGCTAGAGCACACATTGAGCGCTCATTCACAGAAACACGCAGAACATTCAGAGTTTATTTCAATAGCAGTCTTTTTGAGCTTTAATATTCATAGACACTTAGTAAATATCGAGATTTGATTCTATCATTAGCCTACTTTTGATTTATTCATTCAAAAATGGCTAAATTGCGTGACGTTCCGCTTTAGAGTAGCCTAGGTTATTTGTTACATTTGTTGCTGGCTTCCGCGATTCGATCCGTGTCGCTGCGCAAACACAGACGTCACGGCGGGGTGAATTTATGAATAAAATTCTTTCACAAAACGATGTTGTTACGAAACCTCACGCGTTTTAAAGTGGGTATACGGAGATCTTTGACATTTCCTAGTGGGTATACGGAAATCCTTGACATTTTCTAGTGGGTATACGGCGTATACCTGCGTATCACGTAGACTACACCACTGTAAAGACAGCTATGTCCAAAGATTCCGGAAATCAATAATGTATGTTGTGCCAGTAATAATGATGATTCGGCTATTGTTGTATCTGCCATTGGTGGACTGTAAAAGAATATGGAGCACTGCTTATCAGTGGCTCTGTTTGCATTCCTGAATGGAACACTCTGCTTCAAGGGTGTGCAGTAAGTTAGAGCAGACGGAGAGTGTTTAAATTGTGGTCAGCAGGACCATTTAACATGTAACTGTAAATGCTCACTGAGAAGGGGTTTGAAAATGTGATAGTGACACATTTCTGGTAATAATGTGGGTTTGAAAGTAGATCAGTGTTTAAGTGACGATATTAACATTTCGTCTGAGAAAGAATAAGAGAAGAAAAAAAAAAAACAAGGTCAAAAGATTGAAGTCTTAAAGTGAATCCTTTGAAAATATCTATAATAGTAATTTTTATAAGTGAATTGATGAATAAAATTGGATGTAAAATTATGGATAATGACAACAAATGTGAGTTGCAGAAAAGAAAAAGTAACTAAAAGGATGATTGTGTTTTAATTAAACATTTTAAAAAGGGTTTAGATTATATAGAACTAGAATAATTAATTAAGATCAAATAAGCAGAGGCAGTAGGCTACTGAATTAACAGTTCCTAAAATGTAAAATGTAAAAGGCATCTGATTAAACAAACAGCTTGAAAAGTGTTGACCATGAGAGAACTAGAAGCTGATGTTTTGCTTTTAAAAGATAAGTTTGTTAGGAGCTGTAATGAAACAGCTTGCTTATCTGAATCTGATGTGTGCTGTGGCTGTAAACGGCCAGTACGACAGAGACTCGATCTGAGTGGAAATCTGTAATGTCTAAATTCCCTGTATGGGCAAAAGACAACTATAAAATTATGTTTATTTGGAAACAAATGTCATTTCTGGCAAAGATGCCTTAAGCTGGGATAGTTAAAAGATTATAGATAAAAGTTTGATGATTAGAAATATTTGAGAGAACAGTGTTACCAGCCCTGAAGGTCTCAGAGTCTCTCTCAGTCACTTTCAGCTAACAGGCTGTTATCTGAGTCTGTGTCATAAGTAATAATAAGCTATTTATAGTAAAGCACAGTGATTCAGTTGAAAAATCAGAGATGTTAAAGAAACCATTGGCATAAAGAGGGCAATTTGTATTGGTGAATGTTTTAAATGTAAAACTGAACGACTTTAAAGAAGTCTTTAAAATAATAATGCAGACCTTAAATGATAGAAATAACATTTTTGATTATTTTATTTTAGGACCAGTAACTTCTTTGTCTTATCTTAAGTCTCCACCATTGAAACAGGCCCGATGGCTACGGCTAAAGATGTACAGTAACAGTACACTGAATGTATGGTTGTGAACTAAATTCACTGAGTATAATCTAAGTAGCTAGGTTGACGATTTTAAGATGGTTAATGGATTTTAGTGATTAAATACTGCTGTAATTAACCTGTCTCCCTGTGAACACTATTAGGCAATCAGAATGGCTCTGGTGACTCTTGAACGTGCCTTTCCTAAGCTCCAGAAAGCAGCTGAGTTCTGTTAAAGGAAACTGATTGTGTGATGGGAAAGAGCGGTACCAGTGTGTACGTGGCTACTCAATGACAGGATGATCTTCCTGGCCAGGGGACAGCCTAACGCAGGGGGTCACGGACATTGGGCACCTCAGGACGGGGGTGTGGTACATGCAAGAAAGGTAGTGAGAGTTGAGCGCTGACTACTGGAGGCCACTGGGGTCAGCAGAGCATTGAGAGGTGAGATGCGCTGTGACGAGTTGCGGCAGTCTGACCCAGAGAATGTGAGTTCCTCTATACCACTTGCCAGAAGAAACCGCATAATCGTACGCTTGTTTTTCATTGTGACAAGTGTCTGCAATTAAGCCAGGGGGACAACACCCTGAAGAGAAAATTATAGATAAAGAGCTATGGGGGAGCTTTCAAGAGCCAGCTGATAACATGAGGGGATTGCCATTGTTTGTTGTGGAGACAGGAACAAAACTTTTTATGTATTGGCTGCCTCATGGGCAAGAATAAGAAAATTTATAGAAGTGTTGATTTTGAACTAATATGTTTTAACTCCTGAAGGTCGTTTGACATGGTGGGTGGCTAAAGATGAAGACAGTTTTTGATTTGAGAAAAGTCTGGATAACAAAATTTAATGGTAAAAGGATAGTGATTAATTTAATGTAATTATTATTTGTTAATAAGAGAGAGAGACTTCTCGAGTGGAGGAAGGCATGGTAAACTGTGTCTGTCTTTCTGTTGTCGGCCTGCTAGAGCAAGCTGAAGCAAAATAATGATAAGGAAAATTAAACAAAGCAACCCAGCTGACTTGTCTAAAAAAAAAATCTAATGAAAAATGAACAGAAATGCTTTGGAACTGGTTAAGAGACCATGTAAAATTAGGCAAAAGCTACAGAAAATGTGAAGTTTAAAATCTTACTCAAAATATAAATCTTTTTAGCAATAATATAAAGAAAGGCGAACATTGAGAATGAGTAGTTAAGAGATGTGTGTCCAGTATGAGTGTGTGTGATGGTGACAGCACTTTAGGTCTTGTATGTATTAGTTTGGGGTACTTATATTCCACCTGAAGATTGAGTATATTGTTTCATCATTACGGATGGGTTGAGGCAAATGACAAATTTTAAAGAAGGCGATAATTGTGAGTGGATCTGATGAAAAGATGATACAGAACATAGGACGAGCTTTAAATTGATTGGTCATCAAGCTCTGTCTGGTATTAATTACTTTAGTCTTTTATGATGTTGATTTGAATTACGTTCTGGATCAGTTTAAGTATTTGTGTAAATTGGAATTGTGGAGTTGTAGATCACCATCTGGCATGGCCTGAGATAAATGAAAATGTTATAGATTTGATGGCAACAACAAAGTGACATATTGGCTAAGTCAAACATGAAATTATCAAGAGAGCCCTAAAAATGTATGATTATTGTGGGCAGAAGGATGAGAATGTTATTTGACTGAAAGTTACCAAGTCTGTACAGCACGACCTGACTTGATAGAAACAATTGATGACTTTGAAAATGTTTGTAGATGACTGAATTAAGAGACCAAACAACAGGCCTGAAAAGCAGGATACGCGGTGAGACTGAGGGCCTTTGCCCTTCAAATACTTCGTTGAGCAGATGAGATTGTGGCTTTAAGTGAAGAATGTAATATTTTTGTTTCAGAGACAGCAAAATATGTCTGGAGGAAATTTGTCTGAAGGACAACGTTTGGGTTAGTGTTGATGCAAACTTTATCAAAACACTATGTTAAATGGTATGTTAAATTGATGCACGAGTTGAGTCGTGCATCAAAAGGAGGGACAATATATGTTGGGAGGACACTGGGTCTAATTGGGTAAAAGGCCGTCCCAAACAAAATTTGCTTTCTGTAAATGTATTTGCAGGACTTGTTTCAACAGGAAACGCCAGGGTATCGATGGCCCCGGGAGAACAGTAGACAAAATAAACTACGTGTAGTTTTACTATCTGAAAATAACCTCGACATTTTGTTTTCTCTCCAGAGAATGGAGCGGAGCATAACTTAAAATTTTCCTTTCACAGAATGTCAGATTGGATTGCAGCTAACAGAATGATTCTGTTCCAAAATGTATAAATATTGTGTTGTTGACATGAGCAAAGTGGGTTGAATGTTGATGTAATAGTTGAATGAGTTTCAGGTTGCTGAATTGGCCAGATGTTGAGAATAAATTTGGAACTCATAATGTATATCATCAGTAAACAAATGGTGAAAATTCCACAGGTCACACCAGAAGGACGACCAGCAGCACTAACAAAACACTTAAGATCTCCATTCACAGGTGACAGAGGAAATGGTCCACTCCACAAACAAGGTTGCAAGGATGGAGATTGCAACACCACCATCCAAACATCTCACCTTAAACAACGCCAACGAGATTTGATTGGTCACTGATTAATTAGAAAGTATTTTAGGAAAATGAATGGATTGTTTGATTACTCTTTGGGGTTTCGGGGGTAGGATTGTCAATATTGTGTGTTTCCAGCTCAGTTAAATTGGTAAAAATGACAGTTTTATCCAAATGATGATGACAATGACAAGAAATGTGATGATGATGATTCTAGTAGTGGAAGCTGCAGTGACATGTGTTAGACATTTGGTGTTTGTTTTTCTTTTCTTTTTCTTCTTCCTATGAATGTTTTTGTTATGAACAGATGGTTAAAAGCTGTGCTTATCCGCTATGTGATAAGGTACAAGGAGAGGGTTTTGAAATGAAGGGTTTTATTATACTTTTCTTATACTTTATATTTTGATGTAACCACTGTGGATTGATGATTTGTTGTTTTTCTAACTAGTCTGTACACTATTTCTTATTTAACTAAGGTGACTGAGGGTCAAGCTATGCTTGGGGTACAACAACAGTGATTGTTTATCTAGCCCGGCTTTAGTTGAATTCTTTATCTGCTTGCTAATACTTAAGGGACTATCCTTACAAAAACAGCCTAAGCTTTTTCTTTTCAAAATGTTATTTTCACAAATGTTTAAGAAGAGTGATCAGTTATGTGAAAACAGAGATGAAGAGTAGTGTGATGATATGACTTAAAATTTGTCTTTTTGTTTATTATTGTGATTATGGGTAATCAGAATGATAAAAAGTGGGGATTGTTGTGGAAAATTTTAATAGTCATTTATTCCTAATCTATTCAATGTGTAAAAGTATATGTGTGTACGTGCTTGTGCGTGACGTTTCAGGAATATATGGGACAGGACATCTCGACCTTAGGAATGGTCAGATTTGGCTGGTTTATTCCAGTACCAGTTTGTGTTATTAAGTAGAAACTGAACAGCAGTGGGGACCTTATCTGAGTGGGTGGAAAAGTACAGCGGGTGAGAAGGAACCTTGAAAAGAGTATAAAAGCTGTCTCATGTCTTCCTGGTGGGCGCCACTCACGTCACAGGGTAACTGCTGTGAATGCGACCGGGCCTATTCTTGCAAGAATAAACATTTCTCTTTTTATTAATTTGACTCTGAGTGTCTCTTACGCAGTGATGGTGTTTAACAGAAGTTTTGCCACAACAATAATATGATGACAAGTGCGTCGATGCGGCGCGCGCGCCATCAGCCAATGAATTGGCTTGATTATATTCATGGGTTTCAGTCACGTGACTTTTTTGTTGTGGCCGCCATCTTTAGGACTTTTGCGTTAAATCGCATAATCTCTCCCTGTTGATCGGAAATATGTTGCACACTTAAATAGCACAGATGAAAAGCAATGGTATTTAAATAAAATAGATACTTTAGGTATAGATCCGTATTTACTGTTAAACGAACTGCTGACTCTACTTTACTGACTAAAGTCTAGTAAAAACTTTACATCTACACTATCCCTCTCCCTGTCCCCACCACTTTTGAAACATCTCGCAGCACGGATGTACCAATACAAATAAATAAAGGTAAAATAAGAGGTGATCTAGCACGCTGAAATGTGTTGTTTTTAAAATCAAGTGATGAAAGTGCTTGTTGACTCTGGATCAGTGGTGCAGAAACAGTGTTACTCTCGTGACTCGCGCACACCGCACACCGTCTTGTGGCTGTGGCTGATGTTGCCAGATTGGGTGTTTTTTTAGCTACATATTAAGGCCTGTTCACGGTGTGTTTTAGCCGGGTTTTCGCCTGGAAGGCTATATAGAAATCTGGCACCCGAACGAAGTTAAACTGAGCGAGCGTGCGTTCACAGTAACGTTCATCAGGCAGTAATTCAGTACGTTCAGTTCACGTTCGCCCAAAATATGAATGAGTTCATGAACTATCGTTAATTGAACACATTCAGGCACAACACTGTTGTATAGGTATATCTGATTTATGATTTAGTGTTGTATTAAATGCCCCAGTTATGCCCTATTATCACAGTTTACAGCACAGCAGATAGACGGCATGTTGCAATTCGGTCCTACAAATGGCGGCCGCTCCACTGTGTGACGTCACATGAAATGAATATGGGATTCAGACTATCGGCACACCCAGAGGGCGTTCGGACGGGTAATTTTACACGTGAAATGCAGCCAAACCTTGCGAGAAAGAGCGCGCATGCGAGTCAGAAGCATAGACTGTAAAAAAATATGGACGTAGTGTCCGTGACGTCACCCGTAGGTTTCTGAAGAGCATTTTTGAAGCCTAAAGTGGGCGGAGCCGGCCGTCGCCATCTTGGCCTCGCGTCACCTCGCGTAGCAAAGAGGCGGGGCTTGGTTGGATCTTAGGAGCCTGGCTATCTGAAATCACGCCCACCTAGCTCGACGTGATCGAGTTAGCTTAGGATTGGGAGCTAATGCTATATGCTAATGACACTATCAAGTCTGCGACTGCACAGGGTCTCGCGCTAAAGTGACAGTTGATGATGTAAAGCCAATTAAAAGTTCCTGTTTTTGCCCTTCGAAATATTAAAATAGTTGGTAACACTTTATTTGAAGGGGTGTGCATAAGACTGACATGACACTGTCATAAACATGACATAACACCTGTCATGAACATGAAGGAGTCTTTATGAATGTTTATGACTGTTGTCATTAAGTGTCATTCGGTAAATTATGACACTTTTAATTCAAAGTTGACATTGTTAAAATGTCTTTGTTATGACAACTTGACATTAACAAAGACAAAAATGTCTTTGTTATGACAACTTGACATTACCCAAGACAAAAATGTCTTGATTATGACAACTTGACATGAAGGGAACCCGCGGCCATCAGGGCCGGGCTGAAGATGGTACCCGGGCGTGGCAGGGGGGCTCGACAGTGCCCCCTGGAACGGGGTCCGAAAACATGGTCCATAAATCAAACAGGCTTTACCCGATTTGCATGAAACTCGGTACACATGTAGATCTCATCGTTTCATATATACTTCGCACTCCAACTTTTTACCCCAGCCCAACAGGAAGTCGGCTATTTAGGCTTGTTTGGAAAACGCATGCAAAGGAATGTGAAACACTCCTCCTAGAGAATTCAAACACACGGCACGAAACTCGGTCAGCGTGAAGTCAAGACACTGAGGATGAAAAATTGCCAGGGGATTTTTGATATCTCGAACGGTTTGGCCGTGGCGAGGAAACGAAATTATGGCGAGAAACGTGAAACAGGAAGTGTGTTATAACTACTGCATACATTAACTAATCTTGATGAAACTTCAGCAGTGTGTTCGTTGTAAGAGCCCGATCACATGGATGTGACTATTGTGAGTCAAAGTTATAGCGCCACCAACTGGCAGCAGGAAGTGTGTCACTTCCAAAATGCTTTTAAATCACCCTCTTATTTTTACCCAATTTGCTTCAAACTTCATGTGCATAATGTAGACACATGCCAGATGTAGACCTGTGAAAGGATTATTGATATCTTAGACACTGTTGCCATGGCAATGCATCAAACATTAATATTCCTTTTTTTAAGCTTTTTCATGCTTTTTTATGCTTTCGGGCACTTTTGGGGTTCTTAACGTGCTCGAAAACTCTTGAAACTTTGCACACAGGACAAAACCCGCGGCCATCAGGGCCAGGCTGAAGCTGGTACCCGGGCGTGGCAGGGGGGCTCGACAGCGCCCCCTTGAACGGGTCCGACAATTTGGTCCATATATCCAACACGCTTGACCCTATTTGCTTCAAACTTGATGTGTATAATGTAGACACAAGCCAGATGTAGACCTGTGAAAGGATTGTTGATATCTTAGATGCTGTTGCCGTGACAACGCATCAAACTTTAATATTCTTTTTGGATACTTTTGAGATTCTTAGCGCACTTTTGGGGCCCTTAACATGCTCAAAAACTCTTGAAACTTTGCACACGGGTCAGAAACCGCGGCCATCAGGGCCGGGCTGAAGCTGGTACCCGGGCGTGGCAGGGGGGCTCGACAGCGCCCCCTGGAACGGGGTCCGAAAACTTGGTCCATAAATCAAACAGGCTTTACCCGATTTGCTTCAAACTTGATGTGTATAATGTAGACACACGCCAGATGTAGACCTGTGAAAGGATTGTTGATATCTTAGATGCTGTTGCCGTGACAACGCATCAAACTTTAATATTCTTTTTGGATACTTTTGAGATTCTTAGCGCACTTTTGGGGCCCTTAACATGCTCAAAAACTCTTGAAACTTTGCACACGGGTCAGAAAACGCGGCCATCAGGGCCGGGCTGAAGCTGGTACCCGGGCGTGGCAGGGGGGCTCGACAGCGCCCCCTGGAACGGGGTCCGAAAACTTGGTCCATAAATCAAACACGCTTGCATGTAATAATATGAAACTCGCTACACATATAGATCTCATCGGTTCATATATCCTTTGTACTTTTACTTTTTACCCCAGCCCAACAGGAAGTCGGCTATTATCGTTTGTTTGGAAGCGTATGCCCCTGGAATTCGATATACTAATCCTAGAGAATTCAACCAATCGCCACGAAACTCGGTGTGCACGAAGTCAAGACATTGAGGATGAAAAATTGCCAGGGGATTTTTGATATCTCGAACGGTTTGGCCGTGGCGAGGAAACGAATTTATGGCGAATAATGGAAACAGGAAGTGTGTTATAACTTCAGCATACATTAACTGATCTTGATGAAACTTCAGCAGTGTGTTCGCTGTAAGAGTCCGATCACATGGATGTGACTATTGTGAGTCAAAGTTATAGCGCCACCAACTGGCAGCAGGAAGTGTGTCACTTCCTAAAGGCTTTGAAATCACCCTCTTATTTTTACCCGATTTGCTTCAAACTTCATCTGTATAATGTAAATACACTGCAGATGAAGACCTGTGAAGGGATTCTTGATATCTTTGAAACTGTTGCAGTGGCAACGCATCAAACTTTAATATTCTTGTTTGATGCTTTTGATGCTCTGAGTCAATATGGCAAGCCGTTTTAACATTTAATCATTTTAACCTACTAGTCTCTTTTTTCATGCTACTAGTACTTATTTTTTAGATACTAGTATCTATTCCATTAAGTAATAGTACTTATTCATTAGCGACTAGTGCTTATTCTTTAGTACTAGTGCCTATTCCTTAGATAGTAGTGCTTATTCTTTAGATATTCTTTTGAATACGTATTAGTAGCTAATGAATAAGTACTGGTATCTATTTAATAGGTACTAGTATGTAATGACTTAGAACTAGTATTTATTGAATAAATACTAGTATCTATTAATAGGTACTATTATCTAAAATGTCATTTTCTCTCTCTCTCTCTCTGAGCCAATATGGCAAGCCGTTTTAACATTTAATCATTTTAACATACTAGTCTCTATTTTCATGCTACTAGTACTTATTTTTTAGATATTAGTATCTATTCCATTAAGTACTAGTACTTATTCATTAGCGACTAATGCTTATTCTGTTTAGAATATTCAAAGTGCTTATTCAATTTGTATGCTTATTTATATTTTCAGAGCAGAAAATCAGATTTTTCTGCTTATTCAATATTGCATCTAAAAAGTGACTTGACGTGTGTGTGTGTCTGTGTGTGTGTGTGTGTGTGTGTGTGTGTGTGTGTGTGTGTGTGTGTGTGTGTGTGTGTGTGTGTGTGTGTGTGTGTGTGTGTGTGTGTGTGTTTGTGTGTGTGTGTGTGTTTGAGAGAGAGATTGTGTCTGTTACAGTGACAAGAGTTTTTAAGCCTTGTCTTTTTGGATATATATATATTTTTTATAAAAAAAAAATGTGCATACAACCCATGTATTTTTAATGTATAGTTTGCTTTAAATTAAATTAAGATTGTATGTTTGGTAATTGAACCTAAATAAATGTAAAATGAATGTGCTATATTTCAGATCAATATATTTGTTTTCCTTCATTTTAATCAACACTAACTTTATTCTCATCTGAATTATAAATAACTTATTTCTGTATAAAATAAAAAATCCCGAATAATCCAGACCAACCAGAGCACACTATTTCTACAACATCATCAGTGCTGAAGCGGGACTACCAGAGCCGTTCGGCAGATAGCGAGCAGATATTTTGTGTCACGTCGTGCACAATAACCCTAAAGGCACCAGGGTGGTGATGCCACCGGCTTTATTTATATATATATATATAATATATATATATATATATATATATATATATATATATATTAGTGCTGGGCCGTTATCGGCGTTAACGTGCTGCGTTAACGTGAGACTCTTATCGCGCGATAAAAAAAATATCGCCGTTAATCTAAGTTGGGTTGGGATCATAAATAGCATTTTCGAATATCGTTATTTTCGCGCAATTCTAGTGTGTAGTATGACATACTTGACGCCGCGCCTACTGTCACAGATCGCGCAGCAGGGTATTTTCCTGTCAGGGACACAAGGTGTACTTTTACTTTGTTATGTTGGGCGACGTTCCTCTCGTTACTTTATGTTAATGCAATAAGTTGTTAAATGAGTTCATTAAGTGCGCTGTATCCTTTGTATGGGCATGAGCGATGCTCATTTACAAATGAATCACTCTTTTGAGTCGATTCTGTTCAAAGACTTCATCAAACAAGTTGTCAGATCTGTTAAATCGGTTCGCGAATCAGTTGATCTGTTCAGTTTCTCACGCACTGAATCGTCTGAACTCAGAAGCGCTTTCAATTCACACTCGAGGAGTCGTAAGTAACAGGAAGATTTAAGAACATCAAGAGCGTTGGATGAAGTGGCCGTGTATCTACAGTTTAGTCTAGTGAAAGCAAATCTGCAAATGCATCATATCTTTGCCAGCGATGAAGATCTTTATTAGTTGAACATCTTCGTAAACTGTCCGTGAATGAATGATTCCACAGGACGATACATTCGAGTTCATTTCATTCAGGTAATACATTTTACAACCAAACAGATTATTACGCCACGATAGCACTACTAAAAAGTATGACATTATCCGGTTTTGTGGACATAACAGTTACATTAATTTATAGGCTACAAAAAAAACGCTTCAGGGCGTCGGTGCACTGGTTAACAGGTTTAAATAAGCTACCATTGTCCACAGTTTATGAAATGAACACCCGCCACCCCGCGGTAATGTGTGTATTGCGCAGTGGCATAATCACACGAATAGTTTACATTGATTGAAACTAATTTGTTTAAAAAGGAGGCTATTGCAGTAACAAGGCAGGTTCACATAAAATCATTATGACATATGATGACATTATTTTTTGATCTAACGAGCATTGGCGATGCAAAAACGGACTGTCGTGCGCATTGTTTTTTTTTCTTCCAATTACTATGTTAAAAAACCCCGAAGAAAACATGTTACTTGTTCAATTAATAAACAGTTTGTTTGATGACAAATCGCTAAAGATGAAATTGGCCTCCCTTTCTGTCATTGCGTTTTTTTTTTTTTTTTTTTTTTTTTAACGATATTCGACTTTTGCTCCTCGATGTCAAATGGCATTTTTGGCAGAAATGCACATCCCTATGCGAGATGAACTATTCTCAAAGACTTACTTTTAGTCATTATTTGGGTAGCACACATATTATAAATGCCTTCGGGAGAATTCAAATGAGCCATTTTAATCTAGATTAATCTAGATTAATTTTAAAATTAATCTAGATTAATCTAGATTAAAAAAATTAATCTATGCCCACCTCTAATATATATATATATATATAAATATAGCTGCGAGCAGCGATGAAGGGCCAAAGCCGGCGGTACCGCCACCCTGGTGCACCAGGGTTGCGGTGCCACCGGCTTGGGCCCGTAATCGCTGCTCGCAGCTATATTTTATATTTGAATTTTTTGAACTGCTAAACTTGAATAATTACATTGAAAAAAATGAATTTGAATAACATAATTTGAAATTGATGTGAGGATCACATTTTATTGGACTTAAGTTCCAAACGAATAAATTCAATTTCAAATGATAGCTACAATACAATTCAGATTCAGTTTTTGAATAAATTCAATTTCAATTAAACAATACAATTTCAAATTATGTTATTCAAATTCAGTTTTTCAATGTAATTATTCAAGTTTAGCAGTTCAAATTCAAATATAAATGATTGAAATTCAGTTTCTGGTGGCACATAGAAAGCCGCGCTAAGGAACTTGTCTAGCGGCCGCGAGTCATGATTAGCGTCGGCATGTTGACATCCTGACAGATAGCATCTAACGTTCCTTGTTTCAGCCGTTTGTAAGCTATTTTAGTAGCTGTGGTCTACTAAAAGACTCAAAGGCATCAAGGCTAAAGTAGAGAGAATAAAGTTTTTATAAAGTTTTTTCGTCCACAGGTATCTTCCCATGCTTTTCTCGTCCTATTATTGCTAGGAAAGCAATCTTGCATTGCTTCTCTTGTTGCCTTTTGACTGAAAATGACAACTAAAAGCCACACAATCTGGTATCGTATCAGTATTTTATTTTCTGAGTTGTGTTGCAGTAAAAAGCCAAAGACTATAGAAATAAGTTCCAGTAGCTCACCGAGTGCAACCATTTGAAGTCATCAATGCATAATTTACTGTGTTTACATAAAAAATGCCGCCCCCCATAGTCCAAAAACGATGTTGATTTTATTTAAATAACACATTTTCATGTTTTCTACTACATATTTAAAAAAGAGACATTGTTTACGTTATATTAAGCTATATATGTCTTCAAACCAGGGGATCCCTTTAAATTCTTAAATTAGATCAACAGTATAAATGGTTCAGTGAGTCTTTGACTCAAAATAATTTGTTCAAAACGCTGAATCATTCAGATGAAGTCACGGTTATGTGTTTCTGTCAGATATGCGTTACGGTTCTTCTATGATCTTTGTTTGGAAATATTTTCGCTGCTGAAATGGAACAATAACAGTCAGTGTCTAAAATGTAAGTGACTTAGGCCAATATTCATTACTTGTTACGTTCCACGTGTGTTTTTCTGTTTTTCTTTTTTCTTGAAAAAATCTCATTCATTTATTTATTTTTTTATTTTGAAGATCAGCTCGTCCCACACTGGAATACATCATCAGTGAAGCTCCTCCCACTGCAATCACATCATCAGTGAAGCTCCTCCCACTGCAATCACATCAGTGAAGCTCCTCCCACTGCAATCACATCATTAGTGAAGCTCATCCCACTGCAATCACATCATCAGTGAAGCTCCTCCCACTGCAATCACATCATCAGTGAAGCTCCTCCCACTGCAATCACATCATCAGTGAAGCTCCTCCAATAAATGCTGTAAATTCCCATCAGCTGCAAGTGAAGACGAGCATCAGAAAGAGCTGAAATCTGCCAAGACTGAGTTTATTAAAGAGGACAGTGAGAACGCGAGTGATCCAGAACCTGCAGAATGAA
Source organism: Chrosomus eos (assembly GCA_036326025.1). Taxonomy (NCBI): domain Eukaryota; kingdom Metazoa; phylum Chordata; class Actinopteri; order Cypriniformes; family Leuciscidae; genus Chrosomus; species Chrosomus eos. Next base: position 902 of record JAZAVI010001136.1, on the reverse strand, counting down.
ACACACTGAAGATCCTGAGAAACGAAGAGGTTGGTGTTTATTCTTCATTCATTCATGATGCTGAAAATGCTTAACGTCAAATTAAAGGCTTTGCGTTCCTATTCTGGACTTATCTGGTTTTTGTTAAATTCTTTATTATGAGTTTAGTATCATATTGATTAAGAAATGCACGCACAATTATCCATGAGCTTGATAAATGTTGCAGATATGTTTAAGCTACTAGTATCCACAAACAAATTGCTTTCAATTATGTGTGCAAAATTCAGAATTCGACGAATGCAGTGCAACAACAACAATAGTAAATTAATATTATTATTATTAATAATAATAGCTAATACTTCGCACAGTAGTGGTAGGCTAAGGCAGTGCAAGCCAAGTCAAGTAAAACAGAGTTTCTTTGCGTTAATATTCTGGACTTATCTGATTTTTTTGTAGTAGGCTATAGGCCTACTTTATTATAGTAGGCTATCATATTGATTAGGAAATGCATGCACAATTCATCAAGGCCATCCTTAGCTGCACAGGATCTTCCATCTGTTGAAGCAGATGAGCCGAAACGCCGCGACGGTGAGGCGAGCGGTGTCAGGGCCATTGATCTCCCATGCTGGGTAGAATAGGTATATTCCAAGCACAGGAGTCTTAAGTTTGAGCGCCAAGCGTAGGAGCGGTTGCTATCACCTTGCTTGCTAAGTCGATCGATCCTAGTGTTCAGCTTACTGCTTGCCTGCAGCAGGATCTTGAGTTTGACGGCCACACCACCACGCCGTCTCTTCCGACGTCTGTTCACCGGGGCATAGTATGGAGATAGGCGATGTAGCCACACCGGTATCTCCGACAGAAAAGGTGGAGGTGAGTACCTCGAAGGTGTTTGATCCTGTAGAAAGAATGTATGAAAATGAAAA
>JAZAVI010001135.1:0-31048 GCA_036326025.1 Chrosomus eos | reverse complement strand
CGCTTTTGACATGGTAAATAGGCGATATGCATCCCACACGCGGCACGCCCCCGATCACTGCATAACAACATGAAGATTCTTCATCAGAGATTCACTGATAGTTCATCGCGTTTTAGGGATGGAAGCACGCTAACGTTACTCCTTCAGAGGATTATGGACAGCTGGGAATAATTAACCTTTTCCTCAGTGGAATTTGAAACTCAGACGAGCGGTTGCATTTTGAAGAACGGATTGACCCCGAGGATACAAGTTCGGAGTAAGTTTAGTGTTTTATAATTCCTTTTCTGATCATAGAGCTCAAATGCATTTTCAGACTATAGTAAATATTAACTCACAACGTTCGTGTAGGCCTATACGCTCGTGTAAACTTTTTAAATAACTGCTTAGTTTGTAATGATTTAGTGAAATATATTGATCTGCAAGTTTTGTTTGAGTTCTCCTGTGGTCTAGTGGTTAGATCAATTGCCAAGCGTGTTAGAGGTTACAGGTTCGAATCCACCACTAGCATATTTTTTTTCTCTCATCAAAACCGAATATGTTCATCAGTGGTTACACAACGTTATAGGACATATATCAAACACACACGTATATAGGACACACGTTTGTGTGCATTTTATTTTGTGATTTCACCGGAATGAATAGTGTCCGCAATGGCAATAGATTGAAAAGCACGTTCTGTGTGCGCGCCGCCACAAGAGACTCACTGTATCCATGACACTGATAGCAGGACACGAGCGCTCAGCTTGAGTTCAAAAACAAAACATTTTAGCTCTAGATCTCTTATTTAAGAGCGGACTAAATGAATGATCTACTAGTTAACTAGAGATGTTTTATTTGTATTAGGTACAGCCCAGTGGTGTAGTCTACGTGATACGCAGGTATACGCCGTATACCCACTAGAAAATGTCAAGGATTTCCTTATACCCACTTTAAAACGCGTGAGGATTCGTAACAACATCGTTTTGTGAAAGAATTTTCATTCATAAATTCACCCCGCCGTGACGTCTGTGTTTGCGCAGCGACACGGATCGAATCGCGGAATCCAGCAACAAATGTAACAAATAACCTAGGCTACTGTAAAGCGGAACGTCACGCAATTTAGCCATTTTTGAATGAATAAATCAAAAGTAGGCTAATGATAGAATCAAATCTCGATATTTACTAAGTGTCTATGAATATTAAAGCTCAAAAAGACTGCTATTGAAATAAACTCTGAATGTTCTGCGTGTTTCTGTGAATGAGCGCTCAATGTGTGCTCTAGCCTACTACACACTGAACACTACACACTGAACACTACACACTGACGCGCGCGTGACACTCGTGGTGTTTTCAGCGTCTATGAGGAGAACATGCACACATTTGAACTTCATTGCAGAGCTTTTATGAGAGTCACTTCACAATAATTTTACCATTTCATTTGATAAAACTACCGTCGTTCATTCGTATCATATACACACTCACAAACTTTAAAGTCTTCATGACAACCTTTCAAAATCAAAGTTTTGTATAACTTAAAATATAAAATATAACAGAAATATTTTACTATTGCACAGTAGAGTATACTTCAAGTAGGCCTAATAATAATAATAATAATATTTTATTAAAACACAGAAGCTCAAATGTCTTTAATTTACAACCCACCAAAATAAAAGTTTGTAGATAAATTAAAGTAACTAGAGGGAATTATGAAAGAAATTGCATAGTAAGATGTACTTTTTAAAATAATAATAACCAAATCTATTAAAACACAATTTTAAAGGAATATCACACAAGTTTTTAAAAAGTACATTTTTATTTGTGCTTACAATGTTTAAGTATTGTAATTGTCAGCTGATAAAACCTGTGCTTCAGGGACCATATTCATATAACATCTAAGGCTAAATGTGCCCAAAAAAATATTCTTCTCTGGGGGGGGGGGGGGGGGGGGGGGGGGGGGGGCTGGTATATCACAGTATACTCACTACAAAAAACTAGACTACACCACTGGTACAGCCGTTCATTGAGTGTATCAGTAAATGCGTGCGGTCGATGAGCCATAAACAGATACTCGCGGTTACGCAGTCTACCAATCGATAGATGTTTCTCTGTCCATCAACAGATACATTTTGCATCTATAATCATAATAGTCCATCAGTTTACTTTGGATAATGTGCTAACAGTTTTTTGCTTTTGTTTTGTTGTGTTTACATCGTCACCATCAGCCTTCAGAAATCATTCTGATATAATTTTTTTTTAAAATCAATGTTGTAAACAGTTATGCTGCTTAATTTTTTTTAACCTGTGATAGTTTTTTTAGGATTCTTTGAATGCACTTTTTTTATTTATATAAGCACTATATAAGCAATATTTTATATATTTTTTATATAAAAAAAAACAAGTTTGGTCTTTTTATGTTTTTTTTTTGAAAGGAAGTGTTAAGTGATAAGAATGACTTTAAGTCTTTATGTTCTTAGGAAAGATTTCTATTTTGAATAAATGCTGTTCTTTTTAACTTTTTATACATCGAATCATTCTTAGTTCAGGCTGCCTCACAGCACCTTAATGAGGCATTAGCACATTGGGGGAGTGTCTTTAGTCTCCCCAGGTGTAAATCACATTAATATTCATGGGCATTAACACTCCCACGCATACAGCATAATGACCCAAAAACTGATGTAAGAAATTCAAATCGTTATATTGATCTTTCTGAAAGAGTGGTCAGAATGATTTTCACTTCATTTTGAAGTAAAAGTTCTAGCCTACAAGAATAGTAACTCAAAAGTATTGTTTTCAACTATTCAGTATGTGTTAAATGGCCTTATTGCGGTGACATTTTTTTTTCCCAAAACGTACTAACCACGCATATTATTTTTTTTCTATAAAATGCAAACATGTACATCCATTTTGCTCACATATTATTGTAGCAGAGTTTGTGCTGAATACAGCAAATTTATATGTTGGCAAATGGTATGTTTTAAGTAGCTGAAATAAGCACAAATGTCAGGGCATACCAAAACACAGAAAGAGCCCGAAAACAGCTCAGACCCCAGAGGGTTTAAACGATTATCAGATTGTAGCTAGGATCTTTATATTAAAGAGGCTTTGTTATACGAGCAACAACCACAGAGTCAATAAAGCATAAAATGAGGTTTAATGAATGAACTACACTACATGTTAAACAAGGATATAGATTAAACAAAATGAAATAAAAACAATAAGAAAGGAAAAACACAAGGGAAATACAATTGCTAGCACAGTTTAGAGTAGACCCTTTAGAGACAGCCACAGGAGATATACTTTACAACGTCTAAATTTTGTATTGAACAAGTTTTGCATTCAGACCTGTACGTTTTTGGTGTGCGGGAGCAACGTGCGGCGTCCAGAAGATGGAGAGCGGGTTTCTTTGGTTCCAAGCGTGGTTGGTTCGCGGGAGATTCAAACGTCCTGACTTAGTTCTGTATGCGAAGGGAGTCTTTTCACCGGAGTGCTGGAAGACTTACGAAACGCACGTGGAGGTCTCAGTCGGGAGACGAGAACACTAAGAGTGGACTGGCTATGCGCAAAATAAAACGAAGTTAAAATAAAACAGGAACATTAAAATAAAATACGAAGATTACAAAGAATACACAGGAACAGGATACACACGAACAGAGAGAGAGATCGTCTCTGTTTTGGGGATTATAAAGATGAGCTAGGCACGCCTGGGTAAGGCGCGCCGGCCAATGATACCATCCCATATCGAGGAGCGCGTACGCCCCCTGAGTGGGGTGGAGATCAGCGGTAATATGAATTTATGACCAAGTAGAAAATTAAGCTTACTTTGGTAATAGCATATGCATGTAGTTATACATTTTATGATATTGGTATACAATTTAATAGATAGATCAGATTTGTAGGATTACAACGATATCACGCATTACACATTACAGACATACTATTGCAGAATTATATCTTAAGGCATACGTATAAGCATTCAGAAGTATCTTACATTCATGAAAACATACGTAGGACAAGTTAGCACACTTACAGTTCGTTTACATGTATTTTAACACACTGAAGATGTTTTAGTGACGACTTAGGAGAGAAAGTTAGAGTTCATCTGTATGTGTGTGCGAGAATGTATATTGCGTTCGGCGGGAAAAAAACAGACAAAGGACGTCTGTTTTGCGCTTCTCCCCCCCTGTTTCCGTCTGGGGTGGGGGTGAAGAAGGCCTATTTGTTATCTCCAGTGAGAGAGCTCGCTGTTTGGGGGAACACTTAAGACCATTTGTCACCTTAAACTGTCCAAAAGTCCATTAGTTCTCTAGACTCATCGGCGCCTATTTGGGACATAGGGGTCCCCGGGCTGACCACATGGCCTTTTAGGAATGTTTGTTAAAGCTGTTGTCCTTTAAATTTGTTGCGAGTTCGTGATTTAATAAAGGAGAATTAATGATTGCATCCAGAATCTCTACAAGAGTGGTAAACAGTGTCGGCGCCGATCGTGGGCAAGTGCGCCAACATGTAGCGCCGTTGTGCTTCGGGCGACCCGAGTTCGAATCCTGGCTCGTGGACCTTTCCCAATCCCATCCCCCCTCTCTTTCTCTCACTTCCTGTCTAACTACTGTCCTATCATAATAAAAGGCAAAAACGCCAAAAAAAAAAAAGGCAAAAACGTCAGTAAAAAAAGAAAACAAGAAAAAAGAGTGGTAAACAGTAACAGGATAAAAGGTTCAAGATTGGGATGTTCTGGTTTCATTCTGACGCCGGTGAACCCAAGGTGCTTCGTGTACCTTGCCACTGCTATGCTGTAATAAACTTCATTTTTGAGATCTTGGACGTCCACATAATTGTTTCTTCAACCCTTGATTCCAAATACTGTGCGTCGTTACCCGTGGGTTCAACAAATCCACAATTTGTTTTGTGATGGTTGTTATTGAGTCCCTTTTCTTGTCCTGCAGTTAAACGGTCCAATGTTCTTCAGACAAATCTCTCTCCTTGCTAAAGTTTTGGAGATATTATGAGTCTTTACTTTTGTGTGTCACTCAGAAAAAATAACTCTAAAAAGGCCTTTCAGGGGCTTAAGGGGTTAATAAAAAAGAACATGCATTTTGTATGATTGCTCTTATTTTGTGAAAATAATTAACATTTTGCAGATAAGGAGAATTTAAACTTTTGAGTACAACTGTGTTTATTTTTTATACTAAAACTTTATTCTGCAAATAACTTATACAGAACTGATAATAAGCAAATCCTCAATAAGAACAGACTTTGTTTGCAAATTACCGTTGTTTAATAAGTCACTTATGATTTATGTTAAAAAGATTTGATTTTGTATTGACAATAATAAAATCTTTCTCTTTAGAGAAACTGTCAAAGTCTTGGTGGGAATATCGCATCTGTGCACAATAAACTGGAAAATGATTTCCTGCTGAGTCTGCTGTCTTCTTCTTACTATTATTGTTGGATTGGTGCTCATGCTGTACATGTAAGTTAAATTGTGTGTCCTAACGAGACCTATTTATTTGTTTTTATAAAAAATGTCTTCTTTAGTAAAGGCATTAAGGCAATGAAGACTGTTTCTAATGAATGAAGAAGATGATTTGACTTCTTCCTGAAGTCTGACAGCAGTGCAATGTCTGTATTCACTCTCTTCACTCATTAGGAACGACAATGGTTGTGGAGTGATGGAACTAAGTTTTTCTATACCAACTGGTGTAGTGGAAAACCGGACAATTCATATGGTAACGACTGTTCGGAGATCAACTATTCCTGTAAGAATGCAGTCTGTTTTTTTTTTAAATACTTTCAGTTATAATTTAAAATACTACAATTTCATATCTTACAGTAAAATCAAATGACTCATTTGGTTTTCACAAAGTGCCTTAAGTTGAACATTCTATTTTATTTTGATTTTAACACCTCTATAATGATCATAATAACTTATTTCATTATTTCACCCTACAGCTAATCGTTGCTGGAACAATGTGCCCTGTTCATACTCAAGGACCTATATTTGTGTTAAGAACATGTGAGACCATATGTAGTCATACTGCTCTACAGATACTTTGGTTGAACAGCATTTACTTTTTTCTGATCTTATCTTTACAAAAATGTTATTTTGAAATCAAATCTCTTCTAAACTTTAAAGGGATAGTTCACCCAAAAATGAAAATTCTGTCAGTAATTACTCACCCTCATGTTGTTCCAACCCCGTAAGACTTTTGTTCATCTTCTGAACACAAATTAAGATATTTTTTATTAAATCTGAGAGCTGGATCACTCCTCCATAGCCTTCTATTTTTGTTGTTTTTTAACATAAAAAGTATTCTCGTTGCTTGATAAACTTACTTGAGCCACTGTAGTCACATGGACTATTTAAACATTTTCTTCACTGTCTTTCTGGGCCGGAAAGTTTCAATAGAAGCCTATGGATGAGTGATCCAGCTCTCAGATTTAATCAAAAATATCTTATGAGGGTGAGTAATTAGTGACAGAATTTTCATTTAGAAAATTTTTCATTTTCATTTCATTTTCAATATCTTCTAAAAAACAAAACAAAAACTCTTCTAATTAATAAAAGCATTGAAAAATCAAATAATGTGCATTTGTGACAATCAAATTCATGTAGCTATATAAAAATAGAAGTAGTGTAACAAGGTTTGTGGATATAGTTATTAGAATGGCATTAGATTATGTCATCATCAGGGGAGGGGTTTAAGAATGCAGCTGCTTCATCATTGACTAGGGCCAATGCAAAATTCGTGCAAATCAAGGGGGTAATCCATCAGCCAGAAACTGAAGCCTCTCTGGGCGCCACCATTGTAGCAGAACTTCACCTGCTGTTAGCCTTCCATTAACTCCCATTCATTTTGGCATTACTTTGACAGCGAATAACTTTACATATGAGGTGTCCAAAGACTCCATTTGTTCATTATTTATTTCTAAAGAAACACGACAATGTATAAAAGGCTGAATTACTTTGTCTTTGTCTTTTTTCTATCTTTTTCTTTTTTTAATGTTTCTCTTTGTACATCCTTTCTTTTGTATGTCTGAAAAACGTTTAAAATTCAATAAAGATATTTGTGAGAAAAAAAAATTCTGTCTGCACATCAGATGGGTTTTAAAAGTAGCAATGTGAAAAAATGGGAAAACTGGCTTTTATATACGAGATAACATTCCAAACACAGGATAACAATTTGTTGACGATTTGTTGTAATGCCGACTGACAAGGGGGTAGAACTTGGGGATCATGACCACCCTCATGATCATGACCATTCTGCGGTCCAAGGTAACTACCGCAATCAGAAGCACACATGCAGAGTGACATATTTAAAAAGACGCGCTCCACCAGTGTAAGCTCTTTCAGGGACTGCTCTCCTTGGTGCTGAATTACACAGGGGAACGGTCGCAGTGAACACAGACAGGGAAGTATGCAGCCTGTTGTGCGCTGTCTCTCTCACGGCGGTCTTAACAGCCATAAGAACGGCTTTTCAGCACTTTTGGCGCACTGTATCAGCTGTGAAAACAGCCTTTTTGTTTGCTCAGTGAGACAACAAAAGAGATAGAGAGAAAGAGAGAGAGAAAGTGAAGAAGTCGACCCCGCTGCAGCGCCCCACCAGACACGAGAGGTCCTGCTGAAGAGCTCGCTCGTCTGTTTCACACTCTAGAGTTGACAGCATCGAAACGCTCGGCTTCAAAGCAAAAAGCTAAAGTGCAATTGCACCTGCTGCTTATACTGTATACTGTATACCCACACTGCGTGGAAGAGCAGCTGCTTCAAATGATTGCTCGCCAATGTGCATTGGCTCGTTAAAGTGATACTTTACTGGTTTTTCATATGTTATTCCCTTAACTAAGACGAGTTGATACATGCCTCTCTCGTCTCATTGCGTGCACTAAATCGCTGTCTTGCCGCAAACCTTTGTTAGATCTTATCTCAGCCCTGTTCATTCAATACGTGCCAAGAAGAGAAGCGACCAAACATCTCCACGTTTTCCCTGTGTCACTGTCCTAGGTCGAGTTACACTACTATATAGTAACTGTATTTAAATAGGGAAAACGTGGAGGTGTTTGGTCGCTTCTCTTCAAGGCCCATATTGAAATAGTTTAACATGAAAAAACAGTAAAGTATCCCTTTAAGTTTCACTCAAAGTAGATTCGCCTTTCTAGCGAGATTCCTATTCGTCGGTCACCGACGTGGCATCGGAGTGACCGACTGAAGAGGAGGAACTATGGCAACTAACAAGGGAGGCAAGACAACAAGGGAAACAGGAACTGGGAATAGAAAAATACAGAAACAATTGGACAGAAATACACTTCAACATAAGAATCCTTAAACACAAGACAGGGGAATACAACACAAGACAGGAATCATGACAGTGACATGACAGTGACTTAGTGTAAATATTTTCTTATTTCTTAAGCTTCACTTTTGACTGTTCTTGTGTAAGACTGCCTTGTGACTGATAAAAATTATTCTGTGGTGAAGTGGTGATACTACAGAAAAAACTAATCTAATTTCTACATTACAAAAGTTAGTTACAGGCAAGAATAATAAAAAAAGGAAATTCTATATTAGATCTTAATTCAAGCTTGTAGAAATTAAAGCTTGAGCTTAAGTACATGGGAATTGTTTGTTATGTTTACAATGATTATTTAACCAAGTATCAAAGTAATAAAATTAAATAAAACCTACTTAAATTTCTGATAAAAAAAGTTTAGGTTGCTTTCATTGTTTAACTTGTGGTTTTGTGACGAGTTCATATACTCAAAATGACCCATTTATCCTCAAACTATTTACTGATTGTTACCGTTATTGTGTGTTGTGTATCAAGTATTGAGGTCTCTTAGTTCGGTTGGTTAGAACATCCTGGATGTTATTGCCTGATTGATTGTATGTGTATAAATATGACCCATCAAAAAATTAGGAAACTGGTTGCCTTAAAAAATGTATTGTAAACATAAACATTTCAGTTAATTTAACTTGCAATGTTTTGTAATAGCAATTGCAGTTAGGGTTATTAGTATATTTAAGTTCAAAGTTCAATTTCCAAAATCAATTTATACATTTTTTTATTTTTATTTTATTTGTTAAACTAGAGGGGAGGTGTAGTCAGGAGATAAACTTCATAATTTAAGTTAATTTAACTTAAATGTATTCACATTTCACACATTGTCTACAAATTAGCATCTACTTATATTTTAAATAATGCAGATAAACTTAAATATTTGAAGTATATTGTAAGTAAAAAAAAAAAAAAAAAGATACAAAATATGGGCTTACGATAGCCTGACTTCGTCATACTCATATTCTGGTCAGAACATGAGTCTGAGACTGCTCCATAGGGCTTTGATTATGAGGCGTGTCTTAACCGAACCAGGAAAAACAACAACTCTGCACTCAATTGGATAGACCGACAACCAATCAGAGGAACGCAGTAAGTGACGTATGTTGAGCAACGCATAGTTATCAAACAGAACTCTGGAAAAAAGTATAAAAAAAATAAGGAGTGTTAACGATCTTTGCCGGTGTTGCAAAAAGAACTTAAGGATTCGCGGCGTAGGCCTACTTGCATGCAAACACGAAAAGCATTTTAGAAAGAAAAAATACGTTTGAGGACGTGATGATTACGTTATTGGATGGATTATCTGTCCATCATCGTATAAAGCCCGCCCTGGCAAATTGATTGGTCCGACCATTTTTTGGCTGATCATAATTACTCCTCAATGGATCGAGTCCAGACCGAACTTCTCGACCAAAAAATGTTGTGGGCGGGGTTCGGGCTGGCATCCAGGCTAGGCTTACGGTGGTCAAAATAACAATTTTCACCTGAGATTTGGAGCCAAATTAGAGGGGTGTAAAAAATACTTTATAAAGGGTCAGCACTCAGCATCATTATTTTATTTTTACACCGAGATTGGTAGCTCTATTAGTAAAATCGGTTTACTTTAACAATCTTTGTTTCATTAAATATTGCCCTTTTAAAAAAAATGTTTGCCTCAAGTTTGGATGTAACTCAAGAGGTATAAAATATATCTTAATAACCTTATCAGAAACACACTTCAACATAAAAGGCCTTAACACAAGAGAGGGGAACACAAAACAGGAATCATGACAGTGACTTAGTGTTCATATTTTCTTATTTCTTAATTCACTTTTGACAGAAAAATGGAGCGAAACTGAAAGAAAACAAAACTAGAGGTATTTCGGATTTCATGGAAGGAGAGCTCGATTGCTTACAGAGAGGCCTTAAAAGATGCTAGAACTAATTATTTTTCAACCCTATTAGAAGAAAATAAACATAATCCTAGGTATTTATTTGAACAAGTGACTAAACTAACGAAAAAGAAAGCTTCAAGCCCAGAAGTTTCCAAGAAACACAGCAGTAATGACTTTATGAACTTCTTCACTTATAAGATTGATAATATCAGGGACAAAATTATAACTATGCAACCGTCTACTACAGTATCGCATCAGGGAGTATATTGTAGTCTCCGTGAGGAGCATTTTGATTCATTTGTTGCTATAGGAGAGAAAGAATTTTGCAAAATTGTTAATTCATCCAAATCGACAACTTGTATGCTAGACCCTATACCGACTAAGCTACTGAAAGAGATGCTTCCAGAGGTCATAGATCCTCTTCTAGATATCATTAATTCATCTTTGTCATTAGGATACGTACCAAAAACCTTTAAGTTGGCTATGATTAAACCGCTTGTTAAAAAAACGCGGCTTGATCCTACAGAATTAGTCAATTACAGGCCAATCTCGAATCTGCCTTTTCTGTCAAAGATACTAGAAAAAGCAGTATCCTCACAACTGTGTTCCTTTTTAGAAAGAAATAATATCTGCGAGGATTTTCAGTCCGGATTTAGACCGTACCATAGTACTGAGACTGCTCTCATTAAAGTCACAAATGATTTGCTCCTATCATCCGATCGTGGTTGTATCTCTCTATTAGTGTTACTTGATCTTAGTGCTGCATTTGATACTATCGACCACAACATTCTTTTAAATAGACTAGAAAACTATGTTGGCATTAGCGGAATTGTACTAGCATGGTTTAAATCATACTTATCTGACCGTTTTCAGTTTGTAGCAGTAAACGAAGAGATGTCTTATCGATCACAAGTTCAGTATGGCGTACCACAAGGCTCAGTACTAGGACCGCTGCTGTTCACTCTGTACATGCTACCATTAGGAGATATAATTAGGAAATATGGAATTAGCTTTCACTGTTATGCTGATGATACTCAGCTGTATATTTCTTCAAAACCTAACGAAACTTACCAATTCACAAAATTAACGGAATGCATAGCTGATATAAAGAATTGGATGACCAGTAATTTCCTATTACTAAATTCTGAAAAAACAGAGATTCTAATCATTGGACAAAAAACTTCCTCACCTAATAACCTAGAATACTGTCTAACACTTGATGGCTGCTCTGTTAAGTCTTCGTCGTCAGTTAGGAACCTGGGTGTGCTCTTTGATACCAATCTTTCATTTGAAAGTCACGTGTCTAGTATCTGTAAAAACCGCATTTTTCCATCTTAAAAATATATCTAAATTACGTCATATGCTCTCACTGACAAATGCGGAACAATTAGTTCATGCTTTCATGACCTCAAGGCTAGATTATTGTAATGCTCTACTGGGTGGTTGCCCTGCACACTTATTAAACAAACTACAGCTAGTTCAAAACGCAGCCGCTAGAGTTCTTACCAGAACAAGGAAGTATGACCATATTAGCCCGGTTCTGTCAACACTGCATTGGCTGCCTGTTAAACATCGTATAAATTTTAAAATATCGCTGATTACTTACAAAGCACTAAATGGTTTAGCTCCCCAGTACTTGAGCGAGCTCTTAACGCATTATAGTCCTTCACGTCTATTGCGATATCAAAATTCTGGCCAGTTGATAATACCTAGAATATCAAAATCGACTTCTGGCGGTAGATCCTTTTCCTATTTAGCACCAAAACTTTGGAACAATCTTCCTAACACGGTCCGGGAAGCAGATACAGTCTGTCAGTTTAAATCTAGACTAAAAACACATCTCTTTGGCTTAGCATACACATAACACATTATAGTTCCCTATCGAGGAAACTCGACAATGCATCGAGAATCGACACTTTGGGGACGCTCCCTTAGCGTGCGCCTCTGAAGTAAAAATGAAACTAATCCAATCCTGATTGGTGTTGCGTCGTGACGTAACATGTGACGGCATAACCGGAAGCATAAAGGTGACGCTGACGCATAGAATGCCAGCTATCGCTCTTCAGCAAGCGCTCTCTGTGAAACTGTCTGTCTTATTTGATGTTGTTTGTCTGTGCTAAGCTCTATATTATGGCGAGTAAACAATACACTAAGTGTGTGCACCCCTGCCCAAGATTATATGCCACGGGTGGGGACACGCATCTGCTGTGTGTGTGTGTATTGTTTAGGGGCGCGGCACGCACAGTCAGCGCCTCGAGAGGGCTGCCTGTGATACTGTGAAGCACTTCCTATTAGAGTGCTGCGCTCTCGCTTGGCTATATTATTTCACTGATGATGGCCAGGCTCGCCATCCCCGCGATTCGGGTCCCGCGTCCGTTGAGGCGGCGCGACGGCTTAGATCGCGGAGATCGCAAAAGGATCTCGCGGATGAGAACGAGACTGCTGAGGCACCTTTTCTCTCATCATCCGCAGATTCTATGACACTAGTTCACGACGCAGACGCCCGCGATGCGGCTTCTTCTGCCCGTGACGAGTGCCCAGTGCTCGAGCTATCTGTTTATAAACAAACAAAATTATAAATAAGGAAGTAGATGTGCTCAGCATCGGGAACGAGCAACATGAGTCACACTCGCCGGCTTATGTTTCTGCTTATGTAGAGCTTGTATTGTTGTGATGAGTGCTGTGGCCAGTATTAAATAAATAAATAAATATATTTAAATATATAAGCTGGCCACAAAATAAGCAGGATGATCCCCGTCAAAATGAACTAGATGAGAGATTCCTGCAGCACCGTTCACAAACTCAGAGCCGGGGCTTACTGTTTTTCCCAGATCTTTATAAAAATATATTTATATATATATATATATATATATATATATATATATATATATATATATATATATATATATATATATATATATATATGTAGATCCTGGGAGAAACCCCACACTTTACGTATCTCACCACATTCATTATATGTTTATTTGAATGTGGTGGGTGCGAGAGAGTCGGGTTATGGCAAGATGCCACAGATGGAGGAAGCTTTAGTGAGTTATCTTTCTCCTGATCTGGCATCTTTGCTTTAAGCCCGGTGCTGCCCAACAAACCGTGCAGGGACACCTCTGCACTGGTTGGCTGGGCTTATATGGTGCAGGAAATCGATGTTGCTCTTCCCCCGTTAAAAACGTTTCGGGACACATCGGTTTCCAGCGAACGCAGGCTGTACTGTCCGCCCCACAGGCTTGCGGCCAGGCAGCTTTCGCGTTCGCCCATCGAGAATCGTTTTTCGGTCCAGCCCTGCCGGAAACCCGCTTCAGGGGGTCAGGAACGAATCCCGATTAATACCTGAAGCCAGGCTTGAGAGCCTGGTTCTTTTGGTAAAATATTAAAAAAAAAAAAAAAATAATAAAAAATAAAAAAGGGTCAGGCTGGTGCGTGCCTGCACTCTATGACGATTTTGCACGCGTACCAGGCCGATCTTCTTAAAGATCTAAATAAGGGAATATTTCCTGTTGGCCGCTCCGCTATCTCCTTCTGGCCTGTTTTCCAACGCTGTCACTACAGTCGTTGACAGGTTTCAGGAAGCGAAGAAAAAAAAAAAAAAAAAAAAAGAGGGCTGCCCCCCCCCGCTGTGGAACAATCGAGGTTGTTCTAGCAGCAGGTGCCCTCGGGGAAGATGTTGTTGTCCCGCCGTCTTTGACGCTTCGGGCCACATCGATTTCCAGCGAACTCACACCATGGCGTTCGCCCCAAAAGCTTGCAACAGGGCACCGACTATGGTCACAAAATCTGTATCGACTTTTTTCCTGCCGGTCCACCGCTTCAGGAAGTCGAGAATAGTGCTCGAAAAACACCCGAGGCCAGCCTCGAGGGGCTGGTTCCCTTAGTAGATTTTGTAGAAGAATGGCAACGCCTTCCGAACATATATCTATATGGGTCCTGTATATTATAAAATATTATAAAATATGGGTACAGATTGCAGTTCGGTCACCGACCTCCCTAGTTTGCTGGGGTGGTACCGACTGCAGTGGTTCCAGAACAGGCTCGGGTTATGGAACAAGAGGTACAGACTTTACTGGAATTAAGGGGCCATAGAATGTGTTCCCCTACCAGACAGGGAGTCAAGGTTTTACAGCCGGTACTTTATAGTTCCAAAGAAGGATGGCGGACTGAGGCCTATTTTAGATCTAGGGCTTTTTGAATCATTCTTTGAGGAGATTTAGGTTCGAAATGCTTACTGTTACATTATCGTGAACCAAATCAGATCCGAGGACTGGTTTGTCACGATGGATCTAAAAGACGCTTATTTCATGTCTCCATCCTTCCATATCACAGGAGGTTCCTGAGGTTGCTTTCGGGGGCGAAGCATACCAATATCAGGTTCTTCCGTTCGGCCTAGCACTCTCTCCCCGCACGTTCACAAAGTGTATGGATGCGGCTCTGGCTCCACTGAGGCTTCAGGGCATCCGTATACTGAATTACATCGACGACTGGCTCATATTGACCCAGTCTCAGGAAATGGCAGTTCGGCATCGAGATGTCGTCCTTGGCCACATTCAGAACTGGGGGTTGAGGCTCAACACTAAGAAAAGGTGTTGGACCCAGCTCAGAAGACTACTCTTCTGGGCGTGGTATGGAATTCGGTTACGATGCGGGCACGTATGTCTCCCGTTCGTATCGAATCCATCCTGGCCATGGGGTCCAGGATAAAGCTAGGCCAGGCCATCATTGTAAAGCAATTTCAAAGACTGCTGGTCCTCATAACAGCGGCATCCAACGTTATTCCTTTGGGCCTGCTTCACATGAGGCCCCTTCAATGATGGCTCAAAAGCCAAGGGTTTTTTCCCCAAGGGGAATCTGTTCCGTATTATAAAGGTTACGCGCAGATGCCTTCGTTCCCTATTAACCCTCTGAGGTCTGAGGTGTTTTCTGGGTTCTGGAGGTGATCTGTCATGCTCTGACATTTGTGCTTATTTCTGTTACTTGTGACATTTTCATGGCTAAAGTCTGATTACACAGTATTCAGCACAAACTCTGCTACAGTAATATGTCAGCAGCATGTATGTACAAGTTTTTAGTTTTGAGATAATGACGTTTATGCGTGGTTTGTGAAAAAACAAAAAAACATTGTCACTGAAATAAGGTCATAAAACCCATACTAATTATTTCTTCACAAGACTTTTAAAAATTGTATCATGTGGCCTAGAATATTTGCTTCAAAACTATGTGAAAATCATCCTGACTACTCATTCAGATAAGACAATATATTGACTTAAAATTTGTAAGACGTGTTTTGTGTAAGAAAGCTTTATGCGGAGGGGCGTTAACAACCCATTAGTATATAGTGTTTTCACACCTGAGAAAGACAAAGGCCCTCCCCTAATAGCCCTATAAGGTACTATCAGGTGCTGTCATTGTGAGAAGCCTTGCACAAAGAAGGAGGAGAGACTTAAAAAAGAATGGCTTTTAGATGGTTTGGATTTATTTACAACACAATCAAGTTATTTACAACACAATCAAAAAGATACACAACCAAAGACAAAAAAGCACATTAGTAAAACACACTGATCTAAAGACAGAGACTTGGACAGTCACACAGCTTTGTGCCATTCCTAAAACATATAGGTTACATACCTGTCATCTCCAAGGTGTTTGATTTTTCACCATGTTCATGTACAGAGACTCACGTGAATGTCAGCTGGACTCATCAGTGCTGGTCCCTGTAAAAACATTTTTTAGAAAACAAAAAAACAGCTGTGAACATGCTGATATCAGGAGAAACTATTTTAGATTTTTCTGGTTCAAATTATGAAATTTACTAAATACATACATATACTACATATATGAACTCCCAATATATGTTGTACCTTGTAGTTGTAGGCATATGTAGGGCTGCATGAAATAATAACAATAGCCTGTAGCAGCTAGGCAGCCTATAAATCACTAAAAAGTTAAGTAACACTACATTAGAGAAAACTATATGGATTATCATGTTACTTAAAACGTTTCCATTCGTTACAACGTTATGAGATGAGATTGTTGGAGTAAAACCATAAAGCCTAATGATTGGTTTGTTTTACTTTCCAAACCCACAGCGCGCGTGACTCAAACTCAGCGCGTGCAAACATTTACTGAATGCGATCGAGCCGGACCAAACTATGAAACGTAATATTATATAACATAGTTTTTTGGTCCGGGCTCGATCGCATATTCTTACATAATTATACATATCTTCGTGTGAGCAGATATCCACAAACACAATAAACACAAGTCTAAACATTATAATATTCACAATCATACGAGCCTTCTGTATCGTGCTGTTTAATTATCGAACATATGTTTTTATGTATATACATTTAGCATTAGGCTTCATGTTTTACTCCAATCACATTTCATAACGTACATTTTAGTATGGCACCAGTTTAACTAGTAGCTACAAGTTTATGCAACAATAACATGCTACTAACAATGACATGTCTTACCTTATTATAAATCCATCTTATAATCGAATTGTGTTCTTCTAACTCGTCTGATGTAAATCCAAGATAAACAGCACAGCACACTCTGGAAAAGTAGAGCAGGACTGAAGACTGAAGTCGCGGATTCTCTGTTTTGAGGTCGTTAACAGTTTGCGTTCCTCCACATGGCTCATTAGTATGCGAGCAGCTGTTGCGCGCGCGGGCGTGGTCACATTAACTTTAATGAGCTCAGGCTGGAGAAACTGTATGTCCTTGCTTTCATACGAATTACTTAAACAGAGAATATTTGTTTTTGATATGATTTACATCATTTAAAAATAGAGACTCAAAGTGTTGTAAAGACATATGTTTCATGTCACAGTGACAAGTATTAGCTGAGTTACAGGTCATGTTCTGTCGCGTTTCAGAATGAGCTTCACATTTAGAGAGACGGGAGAACGCGCATCATGTTCATTTTCTTTATTTTACGAAAAACACAACATTTTGTTTTTATTATGAGTGTACACAAATAAAAGAAGACATTTAACAGTTTTGAATGATGTATAACACTTACATGCAAGATCAAAATCAACAGAGTAATTTGAGTCTCTTTTGCACTGATGAGAAAAAAAGTGAGCAGATCACGCCCACGTGACGGCCGACCCCAGAGGGTTAATATGGAAGAAACCTTGGTTCTTGTCCCAAGGTCCAGTGTTAGGGGTGTCATGTCGCCGGGAAACTGTTTCGACAGACGCTTCCCTCGCTGGCTGGGGCGCGGTCTAAGGCCGCTTTGCCAGGGGTCTGTGGCAGGACCATCATCATTCTTGGCATATAAATTGCCTAGAGATGTTGGCTGTGTTCAGAGCTCTGAGGAGCTTCCTCACAGACATCAAAGGTTACCACTTCTCAGTGGTAGCTTATCTGAACCGACAAAAGACACTCAGATTGTGCCCTCTATCCAGATTGGCGCATCTGATCATTTTATGGTCCCAAGGGAAATATTATCTATAAGAACAATATATGTCCCGAGGGTTCTGAATTAGGGAGCAGACATCCTGTCGAGGCAGGGGCTGAGGCCCGGGAATTGAGACTCCATCCAGAGGTGGTGGAGTTGATATGGCAGAGGTTTGGACCAGTGGAAGTGGATCTGTTTGCGTCTCGAGGGACGTCCGTCCAACTGTCCACTTTGGTTCTCCCTCACTCATCCAGCCCCGCTGGGGCTTGGATGCCATGGTACAGGCCTGACCGAGGCTTCGCCTGTACGCTTTTTCCCCGATCGCTCTGCTCCCGAGTCCTGGAGAGGGTCAGTCAGGAGGGCATCAGTCTTCTTCTGGTAGCCCTGTGTTGGCAAGCCCGAGTATGGTTTTCAGACTTAATTTCACTCCTGATAGCTCCGCCATGGCAGATTCCTCTGAGGAGGGATCTGTTGTCTCAGGCGGAAGGCACTATATTCCATCCTCATCCAGAGCTGTGGAAATTGTGGGTCTAGCCTCTGAGGGGGCTCAGTACCTAGATGCTGGTCTATCATCTGGGGTGGTCGAAACCATACTTATCTCTAGGGCTCCGTCTACTAGGAGATTATATGGCCTCAAGTGGAATGTTTTTCCACTTGGTGTAGAGAACTTGAGTTAGGCCCAGTTAACTGCCCAATGGCTTCAGTTCTGGAGTTTTTTCAAGATCATTTCTCTGCGAATCTCTCCCCATCCACATGTAGGGTGTACGTGGCTGCCATTGCGGCATTCCATGCACCACTAAATGTTGGGCCTTTGGGGAGGCACCAACTGGTCATACTATTTCTCCATGGTATTAGAGGATGAGACCGACAGTCAGGTCCAGGGTTCCTTCCTGGGACCTGGCGATGGTTCTCGAAGGGCTATTCCTGGCTCCCTTCGAATACCTCCAGTCGGCTTCGCCTAGGACCTCACGTTCAAGATAGCCTTTCTCTTAGCTATTTCTTTACAGAGACTGGGAGATCTCCAAGCCCTGGCATTATCGCCAGCTTGCTTGGGATGTGCCCCCGGCGGAGTTAAGGCCATCCTGCATCCGAGACCCAGCTATGTGCCTTAAGTGCAATTTATCATGGCTAGGTCCTTGGTCCTGCAAGTATTTCGTCCTCCACCTCATGTGTCGGCAGAAAAGGAGAGGTTCCTTGCTCTGCCAGTCAGAGTTCCGAGTATTTACCTTGAGAGGTCCTCTTCTTGGAGGAGGTCGGACCTACTGTAGTGTGTTTTGGATCACCTTTTAGGGGCTCCCGGCTTTACAAACCATAAGTAGGCCTACAAGGTGCGCAATTTGCCTTCACCTTTGGCCGTTAGGGCTCTTTCTACTAGAGGCATGGCGTCCTCTAGGGCCCTCCTTTCGGGAGTTCCCATCCAGGAGATCTGTAAGGCAGCCGGTTGGGCTACCCCACACACTTTTGTTAGGTTCTATATTCTGCACCTCCCTAGTACGCCTGGCGCACATGTGCTCTCGTCCTAGCTGAGTGCCTGAATCAGTTTCACTCCGGGGCAGGCCTGTTTTCGGTGCGTGGCCTAGTGGGCATTCGTTCCCCAAAGTGTCGATTCTCGATGCATTGTCGAGTTTCCTCGATAGGGAACGTCTCGGGTTATGACTATAACCCTTGTTCCCTGAGAAGGGAACGAGACAATGCATCGCTTTGCCACGCCCCTCGAGGCCTTAGAGCGTCTTGCTTCATCGCGAGGCTGGCATTCTATGCGTCAGCGTCACCTTTATGCTTCCGGTTATGCCGTCACATGTTACGTCACGACGCAACACCAATCAGGATTGGATTAGTTTCATTTTTACTTCAGAGGCGCACGCTAAGGGAGCGTCCCCAAAGTGTCGATTCTCGATGCATTGTCTCGTTCCCTTCTCAGGGAACAAGGGTTATAGTCATAACCCGAGACGATTTCTATAATTCAATGTTAGGCTGCATAGATTAGATCAGCCGGAACTGGGAACACTTCCCATAATTCCTGATGTACTTTGTAGATCATAAGAAGGATGGCGTCTACGCTAATATTAGTCTCTCTGTTTATCCCGAGGTTTACCGCAAACCGCCGGATCCAGGGCATATCCAGATCTGATGAAGGACCATCACATGGACACGACGACACGCATTATCAGGGCTGTGAAGGCCCATGGACACCTCACCACACTCATCTCCTCATGGTTGATGACCCAACCCAACCAGATGAACTGGATAATATCGTGAAAGTTCTGATCCCATCTGACTCCTGACATTATGCTGCCTAACTCATAATCATACACTGTTCATTCGTTGGCCAAAGGAGGACTGGCCCCCGACTGAGCCTGGGTTCTCCCAAGGTCTTTTTCTCCATTCTGTCACCTGATGGAGTTTTGGTTCCTTGCCACTGTTGCCTTCGCCTTTTGGCTTGCTTAGTTGGGGACATTTAATTTTCAATTGAACAATACTATTACAACATTGTTTTCCTGTTATCTCTGTAAAGCTGCTTTGAAACAATTTGTATTGTAAAAGCGCTATAAATAAAGGTGACTTGACTTGACTTGACTGTTCTTGTGTAAGACTGCCCTTGTGTAACTTTTTTATGTTATGTGCACATAGTGTACACACCTAGACTGATAAATATTATTCTGTGGTGAAGTGAATAAAAAACAAATGTAATTTCTACATTACAAAAGTTAGTTCAGGCAAGAATAATAAAAATAAATTGTATATTATTATACTCAATTCAAGCTTATAGAAATTAAAACTTGAATTTATAAATATATTATACTTGGAATGATTTGTTATGTTTACAATGATTCTTTAAGCAATAAAAGTTATAAAATTAAGTAAAACCTACCTCAAATTTCTGCTAAAAAAGTTGAGTAGGTTGCTTTCATTGTTAGGTTTATTACTTTGTGGTTTCGCGACGAGTTCATTTTCTTCTCAAAATGACCCATTCATCTGATTGTTACAGTTATTGTGTGTTGTGTATCAAGTATTGAGGTTTCTGTGTTTGGTTGGGTCTCATTACCTTTATTGTGTAATAAAGTGTAAAACATAATCTACTGTGTTGTTTTCTTAAAAGTTTTTTAAGTAAACCATACGCTTTAAAAGCATGGCTTATTCCAGTGAATAAAATACTTGAAATGTAAACAATTCAAACAAGTGAATAGAAATTACTCCACAAACTCTAACTGGCCAAGTTAAATTTACTTATTCTCTTTGTTAATTTTACTTAATTTAGTTAATTCCATATGTGAAATTTACTTAAAAAAAATTGAGTGCAATAACTTGCAAAAGAAAAATGAAGTAGATTTTACTTTTTTTTTTTTCAGTGAATAAATAGACTTGAACACTGGCAGATTCACACACAAAAGCAACTCAAGACAAGCACATACATTTGAATATTTGACCTCTCTTAATTGTTACTATATAATTCTTAATATGCCATATATGGTAAAAGGTTTGATCTTTGAGTATGATTGGTGGCCCAGGACATCCTGGATGTTATTGCCTGATCTCTTACGTGTATAAATATGATCCATCTTCCCTCAATAAATATGAGAATGTTGCGATATCAAACACAGGCTCTGTGTCTGCTTGATCATTGTCTCTATATCTCACGCTGCTGCTCACACACAGCACAGGGGTTGAGGTGCGTGTTTTCAACTGATGACTGATAGCATTGAGGATTCAGATAGTATACCTGAAAATTGATCTAACACAGCCTACACTTGATAAATTATAAGTAAATTATAAAAGCAAAGCACGGCTGTTTCTGGAACTTCACACAATCTTCTTCTGAAATTCTGAAGGCAACAATTTGAAAACTAAGGTAAGTTTTTGATTTTCGTGCTTTATTTAATGCATTGAGAATCGCAGTGTTCATCATATGCAGACATTTAACTTTCTCTGTTTATTCATTTCAGGTTCTTCATGGCAATGCTGAAAAGTTTACTGCTTCTTTTCATGATCTTCTCCATGGGGAATGCAGTAGGTAACTAAGACATTTATTTGTAAAAACCCTTGCTATTTAAAAACATTTTGGAAATGTAAGCCTACAATATTCCATTAATATTTGCATGACTAATGAGGGGTTTACAGTGTCTAAAATACAGATATTTTCAGCACATAATCACACAAACAGAAAATAAGTGACATAAATAAAAATAAAAACATTAGCTGTGAATATTAAAAGACCCCTAACGTTTATGTACTGGATGCAGGATGCCCCGCTGGATGGACAGAATTTGGACAACAATGCTTCAAGTACTTCTCTCTTTCGACTAACTGGATCAAAGCAGAGGTAGGCCTAATGTCAAGATACAAATTAATTACTGCTGTAATTACATGCATGTTTAGAAAAATTAAAAGGACAATGAAAAAACATGTAATAAGTGATTTGTATCAAATGATTAACTTAAATGTTAGAACATATTAGTTAAAGACACCTTTCGTAATATAAAGTGGGAATGGTAAAAAGTTTACATACCCCTTGCAGAATCTGCAAAATGTAATTTTTTTTCACAAAATAAGAGCAATCATACAAACTGCATGTTATTTTTTATTATTACATGGCTTGGTAGAATTCCAATGTAGAATGCGGTCTGTTATTTCTTGATAACAGACCACTGCTTATGAAAAACAGAGCGTTGCCATGGACGCAGTTCAGAGACGGAACAGACTATTTTCTTTAGCGGAAGCAATACAATCGTTTTTAAATCAATAAACTCCTTTTTAAATCAATATTTTGAGTCAAATTATTGATTTATTTAGTAGGTAGCCATGTAATAAGCGGGATAATGTATAGCGAGGCGGTGGTTATAACGAATACCACCCCTTCAGGCTGATTAACATCCCTCCGCTTCGCGTCGGGCTCCTAGTCAGCCTGTCGGGGTGATATTCGTTATAACCACCGCCTCGCTATACATTATCCCTTACTTAATGTCCTGCACAAGACATTTTACATATGTTTACATATAGTCCACAAGACAAAAAAAAATAAAAATCTGAATTCATAAAAATAACCTGTTGAAAAGTTTATGTAGGTTACCCTTGATTTTCCTACTGTGTGTCGTTTCCTGGATGTTCAACAAATCCACGATATTTTTTGTGATGGTTGTTAGTAGCCACGTTTCCACTGTCGGGCCAAGGCCGGGCCAGGGCTAACAGCGAGCAGGGCCGGTCCAGTGGACTCGGACCTCAAGCACCGGGCTTGCGTTTCCACTGCCGGGCCAGTAGCCCGCAGCGCTGCCCTAAACCCCGCCCTTAACACGCCTTCCTGGATCAAACGTCATACAACCCCACCCATTTCAGCGGGGATTATGAAGTTCATTCAGGCATGAGACTAGCTTGCTAAAATCACACAACGATCGAGATGGAGAGGACCGAAGCGTCTGTTTGTTTGCTCTTTTTGGTGTTTGCTTGGTGGAAGATGAGGCAGCAAAGCCAAGATAAGAAGATTGAGGTTCAGCGGCGTCAACGCCGAAAGCTTATGTTGGCTGCAAGGCGAAAGAGAGCGATCCAACGCCGTGCGATTCGGTTACAGCGAATGCAGAGTCGCCAGCAATGGATGGAAACGGTTTTCGTTTATAGTAGTTAATTCGTATCTTGTAGTCAATGTGAGCATAACTTTAAATCACACAAAGTTTTTTTATGAGCTTTCATTAACTGTCTTTACTATCTGCTGAAAAGACACAAATATTTGTAGCTTTCATATCTTGCTTGCTATATTAATATAATTAGGAGTTAATGTAAAACTTTTATTGTATTATTCGTCTGATAATACATCTATTTATTATGTATATAATACCAGAGGTGGAAAGTAACGAATTACATTTACTCGCGTTACTGTAATTGAGTAGTTTTTTTGTGTACTTCTACTTTTTAAGTAGTTTTTAAAATCTGTAATTTTACTTTTACTTAAGTATGTTTTGTTTGAAGTATTGTAATTCGCTACATTTTAAAACATATCCGTTACTGAGTAAAAAAAAAAATGCTTTGGGTGAAAACATCGCGCTCCGGAAACTACAGCATTGATTGATTGAAGGGCGGGAGAACATACGCGCTAAAATCACAAAACAATATGGAGAAGGTGACGGACAAGACAGACAGTGATGCAGACAGAGCCAGCTGAACGCGAAATGCTGTCGAGATCTCACTCGCGCACATAGTGGTATGTGAAGCCCTGG
The DNA here is from genome assembly GCA_036326025.1 of Chrosomus eos. Taxonomy (NCBI): domain Eukaryota; kingdom Metazoa; phylum Chordata; class Actinopteri; order Cypriniformes; family Leuciscidae; genus Chrosomus; species Chrosomus eos. Next base: position 7,249 of record JAZAVI010001135.1, on the reverse strand, counting down.
TCAGGGAATACTTTGGATATAGAAAGAAATGGAATTTACAGTATAATGCAGATATGTCACGTAAAACACGCAAACTGGTAGATGTATGGATGAATAAATCGAAAGTAAATCTGTACAATAAATCAAATCGCGACATGATCTAAAACTGCTATGTAAATTATAATCTGCTTTTTCTGCTTGTCTCTGGGTGAATGAGCTGTGCAGTTTCGTCTACTTACTACATACTGAAGTACGCGACGCACTCTTGGTGTTTTCAGCATCTCACAAACAATACGAGTAACGTTACATGAAAACATGAATTTTCCAGAGCTGCTCTGAGAGAACGCCTAATGAGCATTTTCATAATTTTATTTAAGAAAAAACATTGTCAAATACACTAAAACAGGACTTAACAACCCGTCAAAATAAAAGTTCGGTTTTGGGTCATTCTACGGAAATGTCCATTTTTCTGTCCCTATCCATTACAGAAATATTACACTTAAAAAACACTTTAGAATTACAATTTCTTTACATTTGAAAATAAAACAATATGTAATTTGAACAATTACACCTTCTTGAGCCATCAAGTGGCAATATTTTGTTTTGTATTAATTATATAGAATTCCAAACACCACAGAAGTGCTCGTCCCCACAGTCATGTACAGAGGGAAAAATGGTTTATTTTGAGGTCAATAAGATGTTTTTATAAAAAGATTTAATATTGCCAAAGAAGTAAGGTAACACCAGTGACAAAAAATGGTGCATGCGATCTTTAAATACATGCACAAAAAATATAAAAAATCATTAAGCTGTCATTTATGCATATTCATAAATCCAAGGGTAATCTAATAATGTGGTGTAAGTTTAAATGTTAGAAAAAGAAATACATTTAAGACATCTTGCCATACCAAAAGTGGATGTTTCTGTAGAATGACCCTTTTACTAGAAGAAATGATGACAGATATATTACTATTTTAGGCCTACAATATAATGTACCTACTTATCATAATAATATTAACAACAACAATAATAATACCACAATTTATTTAAACATTATTTAAGGAATATTATTTGTCCATGGTTGAGTAAATCTGATTTGTAGCACTTTGCCAAAAACTAAAAGGATAAAACGTTTGCTAAACTTTTATTTGATTACCACCGTTTTTGATAATATATTCGTATTAAATCATAAAAAGAAAAAAATTCTGAATAAGAAACATTTCATAGAACTCTATTTTTAAAAATGTTAATAAGTTATTAATGATAAAAAGTTGCTAATCTAATTCATAATCAATTATTGAAATTAGTTGATTAGATATGTTTTATTTATTTAACTGTCATTTTAACTGATGATAATAATAACCATAATTTAATAATACAGTTTATATAAACCGTGATATTTTCATTTATTTAACTGTCATTTTAACTGATGATAATAATAACCATAATTTAATAATACAGTTTATATAAACCGTGATATTTTCTGAGACAGTTATCATACTGTGAAACTCTCATACCGTTACAGCCCTGCACAGGAGAGTCCCCCACCCCACCCCCGCTGTTAAAGTTACTCAGTAACTTTTACTCTGAGTACATTTTAAATGAGCTACTTTTTACTTTTACTTGAGTAGATTTTTAGACCGGTACTTTTACTTGTAATTAAGTACAATTTTATTGAAGTAATAGTACTTTTACTTGAGTACAAAATTTTAGTACTCTTTCCACCTCTGTATAATACATATACATCTAGCTAGCTAGTAGTAGCCTTGAACAGCGATATTGAAACATTAGATTGTAAACAAAGGAATTGGCAACATGGTGATTCTGTGTGCATTTCAAAATTGTAAAAATAAACCAAATAGAAGGTCACCAAAAATTCCCTCTCCCTCGGTTGCTAAGGTAACTCAATATCACTTCACCGCTGCTGTAGACTGTGCTCATAAATACAGGGAACAAAGTATAACTATTGCAATGCGATGAAAGGGTAGTTTGATTTCTAACATTATTCTCTTAACAGACATTTACATCAATAGTCTGGCGGTTTATTTATTTGCTTTTGGTGCACTGTGGAGTGGGTAAAACTTTTTAATGGCAGGCTAGCATATACCGTTGATTCGCTCTAGCCTAGCACCGGCAAACTATGCAACTGGAAGGACTGGATGAAAATGTTTTAAACCTTGTCTCCTCTGATAAATAACACCCAGGCTAATTTGGAAATGAGGTCTGATGTCCAAAATCCTGAACCACCCCTTTAATAAGAAGATACTTTAAAAAGACAGTACACTTTGCGTATACAGGCAGGAGCCATCTTTGGAAAACAGTCTCTCAATCAGTCGAACCACGAACGCCGTGCTAAGTGAACTGGTGAATAGGCTTTCACAAATGTAATTCCTATCGACCAGCTCACTTAGCACGGCTTTCGTTGTTCGACTGATCGAGACTGTTTTCCAAAAATGGCTCCTGCCTGTATTTTTTACTTCCTCTATGTCCTATATACTAGCATTATAAGCTAATCAGTGGTTCGAGCTAAAACTGGGTACATTCGATTATCATGAAAACACATCCCAGAGAACGGTCGACTCGGTACCCATGTGTTATTAACCCATAGGTTCATTTTGCGCTGGAATTGTCCTTTTAGGCAAATATCAAGTTATATTGAAATGAGCAAGAATTATAGTGCAAGTCCCTCCTTCATAAGTCTGTTTCGCATTACCGAAACATTGAGTATCTCCACCGCAACAGGCCTTCAATTATTGTGGTGAATGATAATGTTATTGCGGAGGATGAGCGACCTTAAACATTCTTGCTAACTGTGGAAGCTAAATGAGGGTTGGCTAAACTTTCCCTCTCTTTTTATATTTAGACCATAATGGGGTATATAGTAATCAAAAAATGAAAACAGCAACATTTTTTAAAACTTCACAAACTCATGTTTCAGTATTGAGAACTAAAAAGTTGTGTAGGTATTATGACAAACAAAATTTTAACTTTTATCTGGAGAGAAAAAGTAAGAACTGCTTACCTGGTAGCCATCTTGAGTGTCACAGTCAACTATATCCTGTTGTGGCAAAACTTCTGTTAAACATCATCACTGCGTAAGAGACACTCAGAGTCAAATTAATAAAAAGAGAAATATTTATTCTTGCAAGAAGGCCCAGTCGCCATCACAGCCGTTACCCTGTGAAGTGAGTGACGCAAAACAGGAAGACATGAGACAGCTTTTATACTCTTTTCAAGGTTCCTTCTCACCCGCTGTACTTTTCCCCCACTCAGATAAGGTCCCCACAGCTGTTCAGTTTCTACTTAAGGACACAAACTGGTACTGGAATAAACTAGCCAAATCTGACCATTCCTAAGGTCAAGAGGTCCTGTCCCATATATTCCTGAAACGTCACGCACAAGCACGTACACACATATACTTTTACACAATGCATAGGTTCTCTCTCTTATGATATCTGTTTGGAATAAATGACTATTAAAATTTCTACAACAATCCCTTCCAACAAAATTCCTTGAAAATGTTAGTTCCTTGAGGACTTAAACAATGATTGAAAATAGTTGCGGAGGATGAGAAAATTGGTCTTGGACACATTTGTATTCCTTATTATTGTCACTACATTTACCAATGATCACCAAATACCACATGTTTGTTTACTGTAAAAGTTTATAGTATAACATGCACTGAAGCTTTTTATTTTTTATATTTATATTTTATATTTATAAATATTTCCATCTCAAAGAACCCAAATCCAGTCATGGACACGTTGCGGTAATGAAAAATTGCCACTTAAATGTGGAAAAAACAACAAAATTTGTATTTATGATGTCATTTGAAATCGTGTGCAAAATATACATGAATAGATGTTTATAACTGTATCCTTCTTATTTTGATAGCATTTACTTTTATCATCAAAATGTTTCATGACACCTCATAAGTCTAATTTCGCGAGAATCACCCATACTATATGCTTTGTTAAAAAGATTAGATTTTGTATTGACAATAAAAAAATCTGTCTCTTTAGAGAAACTGTCAAAGTCTTGGTGGACATCTCGCATCTGTGCACAATAAAATAGAAAATGATTTCCTACTGAGTCTGATGTCTTCCACATCTTCTTGGGTTGGTGCTCATGATGCTGTACAAGTAAGTTAAATTGTGTGTCCTAACGAGACCTATTTATATGTTTTTATAAAAAAAAATGTCTGCTTTAGTAAAAGCAATGAAGATGGTCACTAATGAATGAAGAAGTTTCTAAAGAAGATGATTTGACTTCTTCCTGAAGTCTGACAGTAGTGTAATCTCTGTATTCACTCTCTTCACTCATTAGGAAGGACAGTGGTTGTGGAGTGATGGAACTACGTTTATCTTTACCAAATGGTGTTCGGAACAACCTAACAATTCACGTGGTTCCGAGAACTGTTTGGAGATCAACTTTTCCTGTAAGAATGCAGTATGTTTTTTGAATACATTTAGTTATAATTTATAATACTACAATTTCATATCATACATAACATGAAATGACTCATTTGGATTTTACAAAGTGCCTTAAGTTGAACATTCTATTTTATTTTGATTTTAACACCTCTATATAACCACCTCTAATTATTTAACCCTACAGCTGACCGTTGTTGGAATGATGGGCCCTGTTCATACTCAAAGAACTATGTTTGTGCTAAGAACATGTGAGACCATATTCAGTCATGCTGCTCCACAGTTACTTTGATTGAACTGCATTTACTTTTTTCTGATCTTATCTTTACAAAAATGTTATTCTGAACTTAAATCTCTTCTAAACTTTAATCTCTTCTCAATATCTTCTCTAAAACACTCTTCTAATTAATAAAAGCATTGATAAATCAAATAATGTGCATTGTGGACAATCAAATGTATGTAAAAATATAAGTAGCGAGGTTTGAGGATATGGTTATTAGAATGGCATTAAAGGATGTCATCATCAAGGAGGGGTTTAGGCATGCTGCAGCTGCTTCATCATTGACAAAGAAGACATTTGCATGCGTGTTATCTTCAATGGATTGCAAATATGGACATGAAGTGCACTGGATGAACCAGGGCTCTTTGTGTTTTTTGTCTTATAGGCCTATATATCCCATTATATATCCCACTAACGTAACCTCTGTTCTCTCTAGAGAGGGAATGAGTACTGGGTAATATCTTACGCTATGGGGAAAACCTCTTTTCCACGAGATATTGAAGCCAAAAATTATCCTTAATTTTTAATCAATGTAAAACGCTTTGCAACAGCATGCAGACATAGGCGTGGTAGCTTGCGAGCCTATTGGCTGCCCTGCGGCAAAAGCCGCAGCCTATCGAGAGCGGCTCTGCGTGACGTCATGACCAATGGGGGCACTTCGCGCCCACTTCGTCACGTCCCGCCAGAAAGGGCTTGGTCTCACCCTATAAAAGCAGATCGATAGGCTGATACAAACTGGTTTTCATCGCTGAAGCGAACCAGAGCGTATTTTAAGCACGGCAAGATACGCAGTACTCGTTCCCTCTCTAGAGAGAACAGAGGTTATGTTAGTAACCGAGTACGTTCTCTTACGAGAGTATCTCTCGTACTGCGTAATATCTTATGCTATGGGGAACACAGTGTAACACGCCGTGCATACAGGGATCCAACACCAAAGTCCCAAGGGCAGAAGCCCGGGGTGCATGTAGGCAAGGCAAGGCAAGGCAAGGCAAGTTTATTTATATAGCACATTTCATACACAATGGTAATTCAAAGTGCTTTACATAGGAGAAAATAAAAGAATCAAAACAAATAAGAATAATTAAAACAGTTTAGAATAAAAAATAAAATAAAGTACAGTAAAAACAGTCGGACGAACAGTGGCACAGTGCTCATTCAGTAAATGCATAGCTAAACAGATGTGTTTTGAGTCTAGATTTGAATGTGACTACTGTAGGAGCACATCTGATCTCTTCTGGAAGCTGGTTCCAGCTGCGGCTGGCATAGTAGCTAAAAGCAGACTCCCCTTGCTTAGAGTGAACCCTTGGTATTTCTAGCTGATGTGATCCTAATGATCTGAGTGATCTGTTGGGTTTATATTCAGTGAGCATATCTGCAATGTATTTAGGTCCTAGCCCATTGAGTGATTTATATACCAGTAATAATACTTTAAAATCAATCCTAAATGTAACTGGGAGCCAGTGTAAAGACCTGAGGACTGGTGTGATATGTTCATATTTTCTGGTTCTGCTCAGAATCCTGGCAGCAGCGTTCTGTATGAGCTGCAACTGTCTTATGGTCTTTTTGGGAAGGCCAGTGAGGAGTCTATTACAATAATCCACCCTGCTGGTGATGAAAGCATGCACAAGTTTCTCTAAGTCTTGACTGGAAACAAAGCATCTAATTCTTGCAATATTTTTCAGATGATAGTATGCTGATTTAGTGATTGCTTTGACATGACTACTGAAACTAAGGTCTGACTCTAGAGACACACCAAGATTCCTGACTTGATTTTTAGTTGTTAGACCCCTAGAGTGAAGGTATCCATTCACCTTGAGAACTTCATCTTTGTTTCCAAACGCAATGACTTCAGTTTTGTCTTTGTTTAACTGAAGAAAGTTTTGGCACATCCAGCCATTTACTTCATCAATGCATTGGCACAGGGAGTCAATGGGGCTGTAATCGTTAGGAGATAGGGCTAAGTAGAGCTGTGTGTCATCTGCATAACTGTGGTAAGAGATTCTGTTCTTTCTCATTATTTGGCTCATTGGGAGCATGTACAGGTTGAATAGGAGTGGCGCAAGAATTGAACCTTGGGGGACTCCGCATGTCATGGATGTCCACTCAGACTTATGGTCTCCTATACTCACATAATAACCTCTCCCTTCTAAGTAAGACCTGAACCATTTTAGGACTATCCCAGAAAGCCCCACCCAGTTTTCCAGCCTGTCAAGAAGTTGTGATCGACAGTGTCAAATGCAGCACTGAGGTCGAGTAGTACCAGCACTGATAATTTGCCTGTATCAGTATTTAGGCGAATATCGTTTATTATCTTTATGAGAGCTGTCTCTGTGCTGTGATGCGATCGGAAACCAGATTGAAAATTGTCAAAGTATCCATTCAAGCTTAAGAATTTGTTCAGCTGATTGAAGATAACTTTTTCAATGATCTTACCTATAAAAGGAAGATTTGAGATCGGTCTATAATTGCTTAAGATGGTCTTATTCAGATTGCTCTTTTTTAGGAGAGTTTGACAACTGCAGTTTTCAGGGAGTTTGGAAAACTCCCAGAGAGAAGTGAG
>JAZAVI010001134.1:0-23178 GCA_036326025.1 Chrosomus eos | reverse complement strand
AGAAAGATATATTAGTTGGAAAGAATGAAAGATAGATTAGTTAGAAAGAAAGAAAGAGAGAAAGAAAGAGATTAGTTAGAAAGATAGATTAGTTAGAAAGAAAGAGAGAAAGAAATATAGATTAGTTAGAAAGAAAGATAGATTAGTTAGAAAAAAGAAAGAAAGAAAGAAAGAAAGTAAAGAAAGATAGATTAGTTAGAAAGAAAGAAAGATAGATTAGTTAGAAAGACAGATAGATTAGTTAGAAAGAAAGAAAGAAAGAAAAGAAAAAAAGAAAGAAAGAAAAGAAAGAAAAAAGAGAAAGAAAGAAAGAAAGAAAGAAAGATATAGTTAGAAGAAAGAAAGAAAAAGAAAAAAGAAAGAAGGAAAGAAAGAAAGATAGATTAGTTAAAAAGAAAGAAAGAATAATAGATTAGTTAGAAAGAAAGAAAAAAGAAAGAAAGAAAGAAAGAAAGAAAAGAAGATAGATTAGTTGAAAGAAAGAAGAAAGAAGATTAGTTAGAAAAAAGAGAAAGAAGAGAGAAGAAAAAGAAAGAAAGAAATTTTAGAAAGAAAGAAAGAAAGAAGAAGAAAGAAAGAAAGAAAGATAGTAGTTAGAAGAAATAGAATGAACAGATAGATTAGTTAGAAGAAAGAAGAGAGAAAGAAAGGAAAGATTAGTTAGATGAAAGATAGATTAGTTAGAAAGAAGAGAGAAAGAAATAGATTAGTTGAAAAGAAGAAGTAGATTAGTTAGTAAGAAGAAAGAAGAAAGAAAGAAAGAAAGAAAGAAAGGAAAGATAGATTAGTTAAAAAGAAAGAAAGATATAAGATTAGTTAGAAAGAAGAGAATAGAATAGTAGAAAAGAAAGAAGAAGAAAGAAAAAGATAGATAGTGGAAAGAATGAAAGAGATAGTTAGAAAAAAAGAAAGAAAGAGAGAAAGAAAGAAAGAAAGAAAAGAAAAAGAAAGAAAGAAAAGAAAAGAAGAAAGAAAGAAAAGATATATTAGTTGGAAAGAATGAAAGATAGATTAGTTAGAAAGAAAGAAAGAGAGAAAGAAAGAGATTAGTTAGAAAGATAGATTAGTTAGAAAGAAAGAGAGAAAGAAATATAGATTAGTTAGAAAGAAAGATAGATTAGTTAGAAAAAAAAAGAAAGAAAGAAAGAAAGAAAGAGAAAGATAGATTAGTTAGAAAGAAAGAAAGATAGATTAGTTAGAAAGACAGATAGATTAGTTAGAATGAAAGATAGATTAGTTAGAAAGAAAGAAAGAAAGATAAGTTAGAATGAAAGATAGATTAGTTAGAAAGAAAGAAAGAAAGATTAGTTGAAAAGAAAGAAAGGTAGATTAGTTAGTAAGAAAGAAAGAAAGAAAGAAAGAAGGAAAGAAAGAAAGATAGATTAGTTAAAAAGAAAGAAAGATATATAGATTAGAAAGAAAGAAGAAAGATAGTAGAAAGAAAGAAAGAAGAAAGAAAGAAAGAAGATAGATTAGTTGGAAAGAATGAAAGAGATTAGTTAGAAAAAAAGAAAGAAAGAGAGAAAGAAAAAAAGATAGATTAGTTTGAAAGAAAGATAGATTAGTTAGAAAAGAAAGAAAGAAAGAAAGAGAAAGATAGATTAGTTAGAAAGAAAGAAAGATAGATAGATTAGTTAGAAAGAAAGACAGATAAATTAGTTAGAAAAAAGATAGATAGATTAGTTAGAAAGAAAGAAAGATAGATTAGTTAGAAAAAAGAAAGATAGATTAGTTAGAAAGAAAGAAAGATTAGTTAGAATGAAAAAGATAGATAGATAGATTAGTTAGAAATAAAGAAAGATTGATAAATTAGTTAGAATGAAAGAATGATAGATTAGTTAGAAAAAAGAAAGAGATTAGTTAAAAAGAAAGAAAGAAAGAGAAAGATAGATTAGTTAGAAAGAAAGAAAGAAAAAAAGAAAGAAAGAAAGATAGATTAGTTAGAAAGAAATACAGATAGATTAGTTAGAAAAAAAGATAGATAGATTAGTTAGAAAGAAAGAAAGATAGATTAGTTAGAAAAAAGAAAGATAGATTAGTTAGAAAGAAAGAAAGATTAGTTAGAAAGAAAGAAAGATAGATAGATTAGTTAGAAATAAAGAAAGATTGATAGATTAGATAGAATGAAAGAATGATAGATTAGTTAGAAAAAAGAAAGAGATTAGTTAGAAAGAAAGAAAGAAAGATAGATTAGTTAGAAAGAAAGATAGATTAGTTGGAAAGAAAGAAAGATAGATTAGTTGGAAAGAAAGAAAGATAGATTAGTTAGAAAGAAAGAAAGAAAAAGAAAGAAAGAAAGAAAGAAAGAAAGAAAAGAAAAGAAAGAAAGAAAGAAAGAAAGATTAGTTAGAATGAAAGATAGATTAGTTAGAAAGAAAGAAAGAAAGATAGATTAGTTAGAATTCAATTCAATTCAAGTTTATTTGTATAGCGCTTTTCACAATACACATTGTCTCAAAGCAGCTTTACAGAAAGTGCATTTCAGAAATGTACAAAGAAAAATACAGTTAGTTAATCATGTATAAATTTAGGCATAACATATCGCCGGTGTTTAGTCGTCTCTTCACAGGCGTCGAGTCGTCTCTTCACAGGCGTTTAGTCGTCTCTCCACCGGCGTTTAGTCGTCTCTCCACAGGTGTTGGGGCATCTGAAGTCTTCGTGAGAGGCTGGATACAAACTGGAGCTGACGAACGCTATTTACCTCGGGACGATAACAGCAGAAAGACAGATGGGAAATAATTAGCATAGCTGATGTTCATAATATTAATGCATTCGAACTGATTCAGCAGTAGTATAAAAGGTAAGCATTAAGTGAATGCTTGGTTAAAGAGATGCGTCTTTAATCTAGTTTTAAACTGGGACAGCGAGTCTGAGTCTCGAACAATATCAGGAAGGCTATTCCAGAGTTTAGGAGATAAATGTGAGAACGCCCTCCCTCCTTTAGTAGACTTAGATATCCTAGGAACGACCAGAAGCCTCGAATTTTGTGATCTTAAAGAGCGCGATGGATTGTAGGGCGATAGAAGGTCTGTTAAATACACAGGAGCTAAACCATTTAGAGCTTTATAAGTCAATAGTAATACTTTGTAATTGATACGGAACTTAATAGGTAACCAGTGTAGAGATGATAAAATTGGTGTTATATGATCATATTTTCTTGATCTAGTAAGAACTCTAGCGGCTGCATTTTGGACTAACTGTAGCTTGTTTATTGAGGATGCAGGACAACCAGCTAATAAAGCATTACAGTAATCTAGTCTCGAGGTCATGAATGCATGAACTAACTTTTCTGCATCTGAAACAGATAGCATGTTACGTAGCTTAGCAATGTTTCTAAGGTGGAAAAAGGCTGTTCTTGTAACATATGATATATGATTTTCGAAAGTCAAGTTGCGGTCTAGTATAACACCCAGGTCTTTTACTGTAGTGGATAAAGTAACAGGACATCCTTCTAAATTAAAGTTGTATTGTAAGGGATTTTGTGGGTAGTTTTTTGGACCAATAAGTAATATCTCCGTTTTATCTGAATTTAATAGCAGGAAATTACACGTCATCCAGCATTTTATATCTTTTAGACACTCTGTCAAGTTAGATAAGTTAGTGTTTTCATCTGGTCGTGATGAGATATATAATTGAGTGTCATCAGCATAACAGTGAAAACTAATTCCATGTTTTCTTATAATATTACCAAGTGGCATCATATATATTGAGAATAGCAGAGGGCCTAGGACAGATCCTTGCGGCACTCCATAGTCTACTGATGTTATCTTTGATTTTTCCCCATTTAAACAGACGAAATGGTAACGGTCTGATAAGTACGATCTAAACCAGCTTAATGCCTGTCCCTGAACACCAGTGTAGTTTTGTAGTCGATCTAAGAGTATTTTATGATCTATAGTGTCGAACGCAGCACTAAGATCAAGTAGAACTAGTATTGAGATACAGCCTTGGTCAGAGGCTAAGAGTAAATCATTTGTAATTTTAACTAGCGCAGTTTCTGTGCTATGATGCGGTCTGAATCCCGACTGAAATTTTTCGTAGATATCATTTTCTTGCAAGAAAGAGTACAATTGAGCGGACACAGTTTTTTCTAGTATTTTAGACATAAATGGAAGATTTGAGATGGGTCTGTAATTTGCTAGGTTATTTGGATCTAATTGCGGTTTCTTAATGAGAGGTTTTATTACTGCCAGCTTGAATATTTTTGGAACGTGACCTAAAAATAAAGACGAGTTAATAATATTGAGAAGAGGCTCTTCCACTACAGGTAACACTTCTTTAAGTAGTTTAGTGGGTATTGGATCTAATAAACATGTTGTTGGTTTAGATGCAATGATTAGTTTATTTAGTTCTTCCTGTCCTATAGTTGTAAAGCGGTGTAGTTGTTCTAGAGGGGCCATAATTGAGGCCGAGTCATAAGACACCATAGAGGATTGTACATTTACAATTGTGTTTCTGATGCTTTCTATTTTCTCATTGAAGTAATTCATAAAATCATTACTACTATATTGTAACGGAATATTTTGCTCTGGAGATGTCTGATTATTTGTTAGTCTAGCCACGGTGTTAAATAAAAACCTTGGATTATTTTGGTTATTTTCAATTAGTTTGCGGATATGCTCAGCCCTGGCTGATTTTAGAGCCCTTTTATAACGTGACATACTGTCTTTCCACGCGATTCTGAAGACCTCTAAATTAGTTTGTTTCCATTTACGCTCTAAGTTACGAGTTTCTCTCTTTATAGCATGCGTAGCACTGTTGTACCATGGTGTTTTAGTTTTCTCTCTAACCTTTTTTAATCTAATTGGTGCAACAATATCTAGTGTACTAGAGAAAATGTTGCTCATACTGCTAGTCATTTCCTCTAGTTCATCTGTTTGTTTGGGTTTACTGAGCAGCTGAGATAGATCAGGTAAGCTAAGAATGAAAGATAGATTAGTTAGAAAGAAAGAAAGATAGATTAGTTGGAGAGAAAGAAAGATAGATTAGTTACAATGAAAGATAGATTCGTTAGAAAGAAAGAAAGATAGATTAGTTAGAAAGAAAGAAAGAAAGAAAGATAGATAGATTAGTTAGAAAGAAAGAAAGATTAGTTAGAAAGAAAGAAAGAAAGATAGAAAGAAAGAAAGATAGATTAGTTAGAAAGAAAAAGAAAAAAGAAAGATATATTAGTTAGAATGAAAGATAGATTAGTTAGAAAGAAAAAAAGATAGATTAGTTAGAAGAAAGAAAGAAAGAAAAGATAGATAGATAGATAGATAGTAGAATAGAAAGAAAGTAAAGAAAGAAAGAAAGAAAGAAAGAAAGAAAGAAAGAAAAGAAAAAGAAAGAAGTTAGAAAGAAAGATAGATAGATTAGTTAGAAAGAAAGAAATAAAGATAGTAGAAAGAAAGATAGAAGATAGTTAGATAGTTAGAAAGAAAGAAGATTAGAATAGAAAGAAAGAAAGAAAGATTAGTTAGAAAGAAAGAAAGATAGATTAGTTAGATTAGTTAGAAAGAAAGATGATTAGTAGAAAGAAAGAAGAAGAAGTTAGAAAAAGATAGATAGATTAGTAGAAAGAAAGAAAGAAGAAGTTAGAAAGAAAGAATAGATTAGTTAGAAAGAAAGAAAAAAGAATTAGTTAGAAAGAAAGAAGATAGATTAGTTAGAAAGAAAGAAGAATAAGATAGATTAGTTAGAAAGAAAGAAAGATAGATTAGTTAGAAAGAAAGAAGAAAGATGATTAGAAAGATAGATAGATAGAGAAAGAAAGAAAGATTAGTTAGAAAAAGAAAGATAGATTAGTTAGAAAGAAAGAAAGATTAGTTAGAAAGAAAGAGAAGAAGTGAAAGAAAGAGATTAGTAAAAGAGAAAGATAGATTAGTTAGAAAGAAAGAAAGATAGATTAGTTAGAAAGAAAGAAGATAGATTAGTTAGAAGAAAGAAGATAGATTAGTTAGAAAGAAAGAAAGATTAGTTAGAAAGAAAGATAGATTAGTTAGAAGAAAGAAAGATTAGTTAGAAAGAAAGAAAAGATGATAGATTAGTTAGAAAAGAAAGATAGATTAGTAAAGAAAGAAGATAGATTAGTTAGAAAAAAGAAGATTAGTTAGAAAGAAAGAAAGATAGATTAGAAGAAAGAAGTAGATTAGTTAGGAAAGAAAGAAAGATTAAGAAAAGTTAATTAGGGAAAAAAAGAAAGTAGATTAGTTAGAAAGAAAGAAAGAAAGAAAGAAAGATAGATTATTAGATGAAGAAGATAGTTAGAAAGAAAGAAAGATAAGTTAGAATGAAGATAGATTAGTTAGAAAGAAAGAAAGATAGATTAGTTGGAGGAAAGTAGATATCTATAAGAAGAGTTAGGAAGAAGAGAAAGGCAAAAAAAAAGAACAAAAGTTTAAAATTCTTTCAAGAGAGTAAAAGGAACAGGTCACTTTCAAATTCAAGACAAAATTATTCTTCAAAGAAGAGAAGGAATCTATGAGATCTCTTTCACCCAGGATTATATACCCTCACACATCCTGTGTAAGCTGCATCTGCTTCAAAAAACCTTAAAAGGAAATCTGTTTGCAAGTCTTCTCGTTCCAACATAAATTCATCTAGACAGAACAATGACATCTTCGTTAAGGTTTCCTGTTTTTAGCTGTTAGTTTGACATCACACCTTTTCTCCTATATCTATTTCTGATCGAAGTCTGCACACATACAATTCACACTTGAGATACAAAAGGTCACTCAGACTAAACATACATTTCACACTTGGAGTACAATGGTCTATTTTTTTTTACGTGACAGAACATATTGTTCCAGAAGCTTATCTTACTTATGCGTTTCTATCAGCTTGGTTATATTCTTTAATAATGTTCTTTAGCTTATACGAACATCTTCCTTTAAATGCTTATTGATTATATATGTCTTAACTGTTAATAAAAAGTTGCACACGTCTAAGTTAAGAAAAACAGTAAGTAAATTAATAAAAACAGAAAAGAAAATAAAAAGAACACTCCTAAATGTAAAATTTCTATTACATTCCACCCCATGTTCATTCAAAGAACATACACAAAATTTTGACATTTACTCATCCATAATCATAGTAATTTACATCAGTAAATTTTTCCCATGGTTACTTCATTTCTTAGTCAAACTCATGTTCGCTCTCGTTCTCATAAACCTCAACTTCAGGAACCGTAGCATCAGCTTCATCCTCTGGTTGCCTAACTCTCATTGTCACATATTCTCCTGCATTCATTCTAAGCATAGTGGTCGACACTGCCTTAGCAGTGATTGTAGAAATACAATTCATAATACATGGAATCATCAGAAGTAGAATCAAAACCAAACATCCTATCGGCATAATTGTACCTATTAGCCATTTCATCCACCCCTGAAGACCCACAAACCACTCTCATCTAGTGAGGCTGACATGTCGCCTGGAGTTGCTACGGCCATTTTCATGTGCTCTATTATGTCAGATACATTGTCATAAACGTCAGGAAGATTAAAACAACAGGATGTCCCTAGCATTTTACAAATTCCTCCTCGTTCCGCGGTTATAATATCTAGGACAAGTCTGTGTTGTATGACTGCCTCCCTAATTCCTTTAAGTTCAGTGTTCAGTTGTTCTAACGCATCTTCAGTCTCATTTGCTAAGCGTAATACCTGCCAGGCTAAGCCATTTATTTTTAGCAGGCTAGCAGCAGTTCCTCCCCCGAGGAGGAAAGACCAACCGGTCATGGATACTCTGCTGGTCCAAGGATCCCAAAGTTTGGTACCTTGAAACATAAGAGGTATCTTTTCGTCAGCTAAACTTCTTTTTGGTCTCACAGAAGATTGCTTATTGTCTCCATTTTTATTATTGACATAAACTTCCGTCCCCACATCTAAGAGTCCTGGATAACAGCACCCCATCCATTTTTTAGGAAGGGAATGGAAAGCTTTTGGACCACAGACCCAAACGGTCCCAGCCGCTGTTTCTCCAAGATCATCAGCGTCACCTGGACATTCGATAAATTTACCATCTGACGTTATACATTTGTTATTGTTCATGATTATCGTCGTCTTACAATGTGATGTGCCAATCATTATTGTACCCCGCTGGGCCTCTAACTTACACAAACACACGTCGCCAATTGTGGTTTAACTACCCAAACATTGTCAAAACCTTTGGTACTGTGTGTTGATTGGTTTTTACACGCACCTTTCTGCGAAGGAATTGATTTGTTTTCATCAGAGTTTTTCGCATTCAGTAATTTCCACATAGCACACGGTATTAGTCCAATTAGTTTACCTAAATTTGCTGATCGCAGAGGATGAACCTTCCAGGTTCTATCCATTTGCAAACACCACCAACATGATTTGTTGACGGCCAAAGCTTGTCGTTGAAGTAAACTTAACATACATGCTTTGTTACCCCCACATTGAACCCTACTTTGCGTAATAGTTACGTCTTCATGATGTAGATTAAACTGTCTTTCTAATTCGAGGTCTTCTTCTTCAGGTATGCTAGTATGAGTTATTAGTTCAGAAAGACTATGAGTTTCTGGTATTGGGTCTATCATTTCAATTTCAATTGGTACATAGGTATCGGCACCCGCGGTCCACCAAGCACAGAAAAATTTACCTCCCCACTGTGTTGCGCCATCAATTCCTGTTGATAAGGTAACTTTCAGTTTAGTTTTACAGTTTTCAGTGATTTCTTCGAATTTAATAAGACCTGACATCTTCCGTTTGCTAAACCCATTGTTTGAGACGTACCCCGCTTTGGACCATAGTCCCCCTATTATAGCCGCCTCATTACCTCCGTACACATCTTCCCATTGGCATGGATACTTACAAAAATACATGGCTTTTCCCCATTTCATCAAACCCTCTGGATTATACCCCGGTCCTGCTGCTGAAATAGGATCACATATTATAATTATCTGACTCCCTTTTCCTCTCGTCATTTTCACCTCAATGCTGCCATCCTGCGCCAGGCCAATGGCCAGGCTAGTTAAGAGGATAAGACTTAGAAACATATTGCCACGAATTACAACCTCGCCAAGCAAGAAAATGTTCTTGCGAAAATGATATAAGTCCCGTTTCTCTGTGTATTGTTGGTCTCAGGGCAGGTCTAGTAGATATTATCAAACAAAAAACTGCAACGCCCACTCCGTCAAAATCCCACAAAGTTTTTGTCTCTGTACGAACTACACCTAAAATCGCAGAATCGTCTAGTACTATAGACTCGTCTTCTCTCCAGTGACGATGGTTTTGTAGCTGGTAACTTACAGGTGCGCAAGCACTTTTGGTCAGTCTGACACCTGTTATATATTCGTTGGCTGTGATCGGGATTCTTCTTCCGTTGCAGCTACCGCATGAGCTGATCCCCTTGAAGTCGAATCTTCTTCCGTTGCAGCTACCGCATGAGCTGATTGTTGTTCCGTTGCAGCTACCGCATGAGCTGGTAATTTTCGACAGTGCGTCCCGTGGACCCACGTAGCCCTCTCTGCGACCTTTACGGCGGTGTGAGTTGTCAGCAAAACCTGGAATGGCCCCTGCCACCTCTTTGCTCTCCAGTGTTTCCGCCTCAGATCCTTGATCAGCACGAAATCACCTGGCTTGATGGTGTGCAGGGCTGTCTCAGCTGGCACTGGAGCTGCTGCTTTGACCTGTTTTGAAATATCAGCAAACACCTTATCCAGTTCAACACAATATTGCAACATGTCATTTTCACACAGAGTGGTGTCAGGCAGTGGTCTAGGATTATGTGGTTCCCAGCCCATGTGAGGTGGACGAGCAAACAGAATCTCAAATGGAGAGAGTTGTGCGCGTCCCCTCTTTCTCATTCTCATGTACGTCAATGCAATGGGTAAGGCTTGTGGCCATGAAAGCCCTGTTTCATCACAAATTTTCACCAATTTATTCTTTATGGTTGCGTTCTCACGTTCAATAGCGCCACCTGCCTGCGGGAAATAGGAGCAGTGTGTTTTCCAGGGAGTACCCAGGAATTCTTCAACTGCTGAAATTGCGCTGTTTACAAAATGTGAACCATTGTCACTTGATAATTTTTCAGGAATGCCCCATCGTGGAACAATTTCCTGTAGGAGTAATTTTGCCACCCCTTTTGCATCTGCCTTTGTTGTTGGCATTGCTTCAACCCATTTTGAAAACATGTCTACTGCAACTATGCAGTATTTCTTTTTGTCAGATTGTGTCAATTCAATATAATCAAGCATTACATGTGAGAATGGTATTTGCGGAATGGGATGCCCCGCCTGTCTCATTGCCTGACCCCTGCCGACATTGTTGGTTCCACAAATCAGGCATCTGCTGCAAAAATCTGCTGCCACTGTGGAAAAACCTTTAGTAAACCAGTTATTTTGCATAGCAGTAAACATTCCGCTCTTCGACGTATGGTCCAGTCCATGGGTTAATTTAGCATAAGCCTGAAAGAAATGAGAAGGTAAACATGGTTTATTATTGGGGCCCCTCCATTGTCCATTCACATACACACACCCTGCATTTCTCCATTTCTCTTTATCAGAGGGAGAAGCGTGCTGCTGCATCGCCTCTATGTCCCCCAATTCCTCATTCAGCCGTGCTGCAGTGGTGATTTGAACAGGAAGTAGCGCCGCAGCCTTGGCAGCTAAATCAGCCGCTCTGTTTCCTCTAGACACGTCATCGCTTCCTGTAGTGTGAGCCTGACACTTGCAGACTGCCACTTCTTTGGGCAGCAAAAGTGCATCTAACAATTCACTCACCAACAAGTGGTTCAAAATTGGCTTGCCATCGGCTTTCAGAAACTTTCGATGTTTCCATAAGGAGCCAAAATCGTGGACAACTCCAAAGGCATACCTCGAGTCTGTGTAAATTGTAACACGTTGGCCACTTGCCAATTTACATGCTGCAGTCAGGGCAACCAGCTCAGCAGCTTGTGCTGAAAAATGTGACGGCAATGGTTGTTGTTCCAGAATGTCAGTTAAGGACACAACTGCATACCCAGCTCTGTTTTTGCCTAGGTCATCTCTGCTGGATGACCCATCCACATAAAGAATCATGTCACTGTTGGGTAAAGCCTCGTCTGTCAAGTCTGGTCTAGGACTACATATCTGTTCCAAAGCTGAAACACAACAGTGTGGTTCACCATCCTGCTCTGTGGGAAGCAGAGTAGCTGGATTCAAAACATTACAACGCTTAACTGTAACATTAGGCATTTCCAGCAAAACAAACGAGTATCGGAGCCAACGTGCAGCAGATAAGTGAGAAGTCCTCTGCTCTAATAATATCATTGACACAGCGTGTGGCACAAGCAGTGTCAAATCACTGAAACCCACAAAATCTCTAGATGCCACCACAGCTCTCTCTGCCGCTGCCACAGCTCTTAGACAAGCAGGAAGTCCTCTCGCCACTGCGTCTAGCTTAGTTGAAAAATATGCCACTGGTCTCAATTTGCCCCCATGCTCCTGTAACAGGACAGAAGACATGTAACCATTTTTCTCAGCAACTGTCTGTGTGAAAGCTTTATCAGGATTTGGGATGCCAAGCGTAGGCGAACTCAGCAATGTCTGTTTCATTTCGCAAAAAGCATTTTCTGCCTCTGCGGTCCATGTCAATTTGTCATAGGCTGCCATATCCTGTCCATAAATTAACGCTGACAAAGGCCCTTCTTTTTCGCTGTAGCAGGGAATAAATGTCCTACAATACGAGGTCATTCCCAAAAACGACATCATTTGCTTCTTTGTGGTCGGTTTAGGAATGTTCTGTATTGCAGTGACCCTTTTGTCAGATAACGATTTGCCATTTGGTGTTAACACATGACCCAAAAAGGTGACTTTGGTTTGATTTACAGCGACCTTACTTGGATTGACCTTGTGGCCCCGCTCTGCTAAATAAGTTAACAGTGTAATGGTAGCTTCCTTACAGATCTGTTCATTTGGACAGCAAAGCAACAGATCATCGACATACTGTAATAGAGCCACGCCTGGCGGAAGAACCAAATCTTCTAAACTGCGTTTCAAAGCTTCGTTAAATATAGTTGGACTTTCGCAGTACCCTTGACAAAGCCTCGTAAACGTATACGGTTTGCCATTGAAATTAAATGCAAACCAAAATTGTGAGTCAGGATGTACTGGGACACTAAAAAACGCATTTGAAATGTCTACCAGTGTGTAACACTTGGTGTCAGCTGGAATTTGAGATAAAATCGTATACGGGTTAGGAACAAAAGGAGCTCTTGCTTGAACTGCTTCGTTCACTGCCTTTAAGTCCTGGACGAACCTGTATTCGACTGCTTGATTTTTGTCTCTAATTTTCTTTACTGGAAAGATTGGCGTGCGGACAGGCGAGTCCGGACACTCAACAATGACCCCTCTTTCCAACAAAGAATTAAACACTGGAGTAATGCCCTCAATTGCTTCCTTTTTCAAAGGATATTGCATTTTCTTTGGCCTGTAGTCAGATTTAGGCTTAATGTGTATTGGCTCACAACCAGCAATGAGGCCTACATCGTATTTATCTTTAGCCCAAAGACAACTCGGAACTCCCTCCAACCCGTCCGGGATGACAGGGAGGTGCGATAAGGTCAAACTGCCAACTCTCATTTCCTCCTCAACAACTGTAACTGCTCTCAAACCTCGCAATGTTTTATGGCATGGTTGTTTAAACCATCCGGTACTTTCGCTTTGGCAGATCATTCTTTTTTGATCTATTATGACCCAGTCAGTCAATTCATGGCACTTGGCCATGAAAGGACCTGCGTCACGCCATTCAGCCTTCACTGGTTTGGTCAGTGATATGTGAGGCTGTGCATTTGCCATGTCATAAAACATTGCCTGTTCATCAGTCAGTTTCACACTCAAAACACACCAGTGATTTGTCCAAAAAAGATAATCTGTCTTTACATCTTCAACATCCACATTAAACCAACGCTGCGCATATTCATCATCATCATCAAGGTTTGTGCTGACTTTGGGGAAGTACAATGTAAATCTGCATCACTCATAAATTCAGAAGACGGCAACACTCTGTCATGAGCCTTTGTGGTCAGACACGTGTTAGAAACTTGCCAGTCATACACAAACAGTGGGGTTTCCCCTGCAGCATCATACATCATTCTCATGTCAGCAGAAATCCCTTCACTAGTACAATGAACAGAAATACCCAGTTTACAAAGTAAATCTCGACCCATCAGATTAACTGGACATGTCTGAGTAATCAAAAAACAATGCTCAAATTTTTTCTCATCAATTGAACACTCAAGCGGCGTTGAGAATGGTTCTTGAACCACGTGACCTGTTGCACTCCTGGAAAAAGTCGTTTTTCCAGACAGTGAAACTGGCTGTGTCAATTCTGTTTCTTTTATTATAGAAAAAGTAGCACCTGTGTCAATCAAGAATAACAATGTTTTGTCAAGAACGTTTACTTCTATCAGAGGTAAAGATTTATGAGCCTTATAGAAAACATTAGCAAGCTCGTTTTGATTGCGAAAGGCAAAGTCAGAAATGAAAGGAAACTGATACTTATCTGATGGAGAAGCAGGAAACCCGTTGCTCTCACCCTCCCTCTCTCAATCCGCCTGGTTTGCTTTGTAGGCTGCTTGCGGACAAGTGTCACGCCAATGTCCTTTCTGTCCACAAATGAAACAAGCGTTTTGATCTTGACGTTGTTGGTTTTGTGCAAAATGTCTACCTCTGCCACGACCACGTCCTCTGCCTCTTCCTCCATCACCTCTCTGGGTGAAACGGTGTGGATTGGAGTTATTGCCACTCATGTGCAATGCTATCAGAGCGAGAGAAAGATCTTTTTCTTGCTTCGTGGTCTTGCTTGCTTGTTGCGTCTTTAACATTTCCTCATGATGTTTCGCATGTCGCCTGATCTCTGCTGAGGAAGCCAGTTGCCATCCAACACAGGATTTCTGAATCGCCCTTGAAATTTCTTTATTCAGTCCATCCATGAACAAAGTTCTCAAATAGTCATCATATGGATCAGACCCCAAAGGTCCCGACCTGGATCTGTTGGCGGTTTTCTCTTATCCATACCACCATGTCGATCAAAGCACTCTTTCAGTCGCAGGAAATACGCTTCAGTATTTTCATCTTTTCCCTGAGTGCACTGACGAACTTTGTGAATGTCCAATGTGCGTGGAAAAACTGTCTTCAAAGTTTTTATTATTTCACCGACCTGCTCTCTGTAGCTGGCGTTGGCTTGATTTTCATAGTCGATGTGTTTCAGGCGTAAATCTTCAGTCGGCCACTTGTCTGACAGTTTAGCCATTTGCACTGGTCCATATTTCATAACCATCAGTCGCCACAGTTCATTAAGAGTGGGTCTGAATTCCTTGCAGAAAACAGCTAGCTCAGCACCCAGTTTTTCACCACCTGTTTCAATGTTTGGCAGATGTGCTGAAGCCTGCTTCAGATCCTCCTGTGTCCATGGACGCATTACCAGAACTGCTCCCACGGGTCCCGCCACTTCAAGCATCGGTGCCCGAAGACTTGGGAGACTTTCGTCGTCATCATCACTTTCACTCTTCACTTCAGTCTCTGAATCATCAGCCTGGTGTCTACTGCGTAACTATCGCGGGTAAGGGTGCGGCTCCCGTTGTCGCTTACCCTTCGCTGCTCTGGGCACACTTTGGCTGTGTTTCCTTGTCGCATGTTTTCGCGGTTGCAAAGTCAAGTCCTTCATGTTGGTGTTTAGCAGTTCTTCCAACTCCCTGTTGTATCTCTGTCGCCCTCTCTCCTTACTCACTGCCCAGAGTGTGCTGTCAGCGCTGCAGCCCCTTTCTCTTCCTCTGTTGAAGTGTAGCTGGGCGGTGGATCAGCTGGTGCGCTGGCTTGTGCTTCAGCTGGTGCGCTGGCTTGTGGTCCGCTTGCAGCAGCTTCGTCTTGAGCAGGATTGAGAGCAGGTGGGCGGCGAGCCGGATAATTCCCGTCTTCCACCATCATTCTCATAAATTGACCAAAGAAAGGAGAAGAATCGTTAGCGATACCGCAACAGTCATTTTTGAGATTTTGTAATGCTTTCCTAGAAGCATCCTGTCTTTCTTTATCAGAGTATAATGGTGCGATGGCACGACAGACTTGTTTTTGCTGTCTGCGTGTTGCCTCTTCTAACCATTTTACTATGATTTCGCCACATTTTTTGTACTGCTCTTTGTCTTTCTTTTTGACAAGATGAGTAGCCCAATTTACTTTGGTTTGCGTCAAATGTGACACACTTAAACCTCCATTAAACCCATATTGTTTCATTAAAAACGGCACTTAATCATGATACCATGTTCCCATTATTTTATCCATGGCTGTATATGAGCCCTTAGTGAAATCAACCCGTTCTTCCTCTCTCTTCGAATTTTCATTACCCATTTCTCTTATTCCTTTTACTCCACAATATTTATTTTTATTTGCGTATTTAAATCCTTTTCCTCCACGTGGTCACCACGCACTATACTCACTGTATTAATTATTTCCCCCGCGTGGCCACCACGCACCTGCCTTTATTCGTCAATAAAGGACTTTCAAATTGCCTACATCCGTCGATGCAGGTCTTTCCCAAACAAATGCCTCTTAAAACTGTTTGAAAAATTACTATCAGGCTTATTTCAAACAGGCATTTATCTGGTGTTTGAGAAATTACTATCAGGCTTATCTCAAACTCTGGCCCTTTTGGGAAAACAATTAATACTTGTTTATTCGAGAAATTACCATCAGGCTTATTCTCAAACTCTGCTTTTGGAAATTACTTTCAGGCTTATTCCAAAGCTCTGACCCTTTTTAGGAAAATATTCAATACGCAAATAATTATTTACCACGTAAATAATTTTTCTCACCGTCTCTTTGATGACCTTGTGAGTTCAGTTCTAGGAGTGCGTCCACCCCGCTCGTCGTGATGAGTAGAACAACCCTCCCTCCTTAAGATTCAGGAGTTTGAGCCGAAGAGTATAACCTATAATCTCTCGGGATGGCCGGTCAGTTGTTCCCCTCCTCACGCCGACCGCTGGTTAGACGAATCCCATCCGCCTCGTCGCCATTTGTGGTGGAAATAATTCTATTCGAAGAGTTAGGAAGAAGGAGACAAGTGTCACCTTTCAAAATTCAAAGTAACAAAAGTTTATTTCTTTGCAAAGAAGTAAAATTGAACTGGCATTCACATACAGACAGAGTCTACATGAGAAGGCAAATCTTGGTCCTTTCACCCAGGATTATATACCCTCACACATCCTGTGTAAGCTGCATCTGCTTCAAAAACCTTAAAAGGAAATCTGTTTGCAAGTCTTCTCGTTCCAACATAAATTCATCTAGACAGAACAATGACATCTTCATTAAGGTTTCCTGTTTTTAGCTGTTAGTTTGACATCACACCTTTTATCCTATATCTATTTCTGATCGAAGTCTGCACACATACAATTCACACTTGAGATACAAAAGGTCACTCAGACTAAACATACATTTCACACTTGGAGTACAATGGTCTATTTTTTTTTACGTGACAGAACATATTGTTCCAGAAGCTTATCTTACTTATGCGTTTCTATCAGCTTGGTTATATTCTTTAATAATGTTCTTTAGCTTATACGAACATCTTCCTTTAAATGCTTATTGATTATATATGTCTTAACTGTTAATAAAAAGTTGCACACGTCTAAGTTAAGAAAAACAGTAAGTAAATTAATAAAAACAGAAAAGAAAATAAAAAGAACACTCCTAAATGTAAAATTTCTATTACAATTAGTTAGAAAGAAAGACAGATAGATAGATTAGATGAAGAAAGAAAGAAAGAAAGAAAGAAAGAAAGAAAGAAAGATAGAAAGAAAGAAAGAAAGAAAGATAGATAGATTAGTTAGAAAGAAAGAAAGATAGATTAGTTAGACAGAAAGATAGATAGATTAGTTAGAAAGAAAGATTAGTTAGAAAGAAAGATAGATAGATAGATTAGTTAGAAATAAAGAAAGACTATAGATTAGTAAAGAAAGAAAGATAGATTAGTTAGAAAAAAGAAAGATAGATTAGTTAGAAGAAAGATAAGATTAGTTAGAAAGAAGAAAGTAGATTAGTTAGAATAGAAAGATATAGATAGTTAGAAAGAAAGAAAGATTAGTTAAAAGAAAAGAAAGAAAGAAAGATAGATTAGTTAGAAAGAAAAGAAAAGAAAGATATATTAGTAGAAGAAAGATAGATTAGTTAGAAAGAAAGAAAGATAGATTAGTTAGAAAGAAAGAATAGATAGAAAGAAAGAAAGAAGAAAGAAAGATAGATTAGAGAAAGAAAAGAAAAAGAAGAAAAGTTAGAAGAAAGATAGATTAGTTAGAAAGAAAGATAGATTAGTTAGAAAGAAAGATAGATAGATTAGTTAGAAAGAAAGAAAGATAGATAGTTAGAAAGAAAGAAGAAGATTAGATAGATAGATAGATAGATAGATAGATAGATAGAAGTAGATAGATAGATAGATAGAAGATATAGATTAGTTATAAAGAAAGAAAGATGGATTAGTTAAAAAGAAAGAAAGAAAGATAGAAGTTAGAAAGAAAGAAAGATAGATCAGTTAGAAAGATTAGATAGAAAGATTAGTTAGAAAGAAAGATAGATCAGTTAGAAAGGAAGAAAGATAGATTAGTTAGAAAGAAAGAGATTAGTTATAAAGATATATAGATAGATAGATAGATAGATAGTAGATAGATAGATAGATAGATAGATAGATAGATAGATAGATAGATAGATAATAGATAGATAGATAGATTAGTTAGAAGAAAGAAAGATAGATTAGTTAGAAAGAAAGAAAGATAGATTGGTTAGAAAGAACGAAAGATTAGTTGGAAAGATAGATAGAAAGAAAGAAAGAAAGATAGATTAGTTAGAAAGAAAGAGATTAGTTAGAAAGATAGATAGATAGATAGATAGATAGATAGATAGATAAGATAGATAGATAGATAGATAGATAGATAGATTAGTTATAAAGAAAGATAAATTAGTTAAAAAGAAAGAAAGATAGAAGTTAGAAAGAAAGAAAGATAGATCAGTTAGAAAGGAAGAAAGATAGATTAGTTAGAAAGAAAGAGATTAGTTATAAAGAAAGAGATTAGTTATAAAGATAGATAGATAGATAGATAGATAGATAGATAGATAGATAGATAGATAGATAGATAGATATAGATAGATAGAAAGATTAGTTAGAAAGAAAGAAAAATAGATTAGTTAGAAAGAAAGAAAGATAGATTGGTTAGAAAGAACAAAAGATTAGTTGGAAAGATAGATAGAAAGAAAGAAAGATAGATAGATAGATAGATAGATAGATAGATAGATAGATTAGATAGATAGATAGATAGATAGATAGATATGAGTTCATTAGTACATATAGAAGGGGAGTTTAATTGAGTCTAGGGCTTCAGAGATTTTAGATTTGAGTTTATTTGGTGTCCACTACTGGGCCACCGTAGTCTTGGCTCAATTTGAGCATGTTGCAATCAGAGCCATATAAAGAGAGAGTTACGACAACGGAAGTTCTAAACGAAAACGAGACGAGACGCAACGTAAATGCTGGTCATGTGACGATGACTATAATTAATTGTATAATGTAATATCGTTGACGAATAAAAACGAGACTAAATGTGGTTTACAAAATAAAAACTATGCTAAAATGTCTCTTCGTTTTCGTTGACCAAAACGAGACGAGACGAAATGTTATTTAACGTTATTTCGTCTCGTTTACTTGCGTTATTACCGGTATGCAGCATTTCTGTTTCCTGTGTTTCACTTCAGGGGCTGCATCCGATCGCACTGCGCAGACGCAGGCGACATCACATCCTCAAGCCCCACTCGCGGCATTATTTAGAAGATGCAGCTGCGTGAGTTACGGCTGTTTCACACATACTCCGTGTGTAGTGTGTATGCGGTGCGGTGTGTATGCAGGAGCAGCTCGTGCTATTGTGTTTTCACATGTGCTGCGTTTGCAGTGCGCAGCTGATCTACGGCTGTAATACCACAATCACAACATTTATTCTCTATTTTTGATTTCAAATCAATATTTCTAGCCTACATCCATTATGTCGCGTTGTTGAGGTAGGCTACTGTGTAGATCTCTGCTCTGCTGTTATGCACGCACCGCTCCCGCGTGCGGTGTGAGCGCTCTAACCTAACGGGTGCGGGAAAAAATACACACCGCAAACGGAGTAGGCTACAGGCGTTAGCAAAAACGACAACAAACGCCGTTAAGTCTGACACAGTGTAGCGTATTTGGGTGAATCTGGATAATTAAATACCTCCTTGCTAAAGTCCCAAAGCCTTCAGGCCCAGAAAGCCTGAATGTAACACACACACACAAACACATTCCACACACACACACACACACAAGCCATGAAGCTTCCCCCAAAGCCAGCTAACACTGCTTGAGTTTGGTTTCCTATTACCGATTTATGACTCAAAAGAATGTGCAGGGACTTGATTCCTGGAGCCACACACACACACACACAAACCTCTAACGTCATCATATAAAGACTTTATTGAGATATATTTTGATATGCTTATATGTGTGTCTGTTACCCAGATTCCATGGTTATCTGCGACCGTACCGTAGTCCTAAAATAACTACAAATGCTTGGAAAGTATGCCTTTTAATGTATAACTTTGCAGTATTATCCAACTTATGTTGTTCTTCATATCTTTAGAATCCTCTTAATCTGACCAAACCATATCTGTATGTGTACAAACCATAGGATGTGTGTTACGATGTTTTATCATCTCTGGAGTAAAATTGAACGCATTTTACGGGACCGTCATAAAACATGCAAAGTCGATCTCGACAAGACAAAGGGTAATAAAACCAGAAATCCCGCCTGTGAGTTTCAGCCTCTTGATTGGCCGAGTCAATGGGAAGAGGCTGGACTTCGCCGATGTGATAAATGTAGGAGCGCAGCTCCGCCCACTCTCTTACGTCCATGTCCGCGTGTCATGATGTAACGTCTCGCCTCCTGGCGAGCTTTTTCGCCTTTCTTTTATGTGTTCTAGTTTAGTTTGTGTTTTTAAGATAAGTCCCCGGGTTTAATTCCGATCGACGAGTGAAAAGAACCCCGCGTGACATATCTCTTCAGCAAATCCAACTACAAGGGACACTGTAACAAACGCTCTCTCTCTCTCTGAAGGAGAAGCACGCGCACGTAACCACGTGACGCGTCGTACTGAGAGATGCCCACGCGCTTCTCTGGGATCTCCCTTCGGAGATTTTTCTTTGTTAGTCAAAGTTTTGTTTTCCATAGTCGAATCTGTTTACTTCCACGGAGTGAAACAAACGTAGCCGAGCTACTTTCATTGGTAATGCTACTCAAAGACTTTAAACCGCCGCGCAACACGAGCGCCCAGAGACAACACGTGACGCTTACACACACAAAGGACTCCGCTCACGCACGCGGCCGGGACAGGCCTTCAGAAATGCGACAACACAGCGAGACCCATAACTTGTGCAAGTATCTCTTTATAACGCTTCTAAGGAGCATTAAGATGATGTTTCGTGTTGTAATCAGAAAGGTGAATGTCTTAGGAGGAAGTATGCCAATGTTCTCTCTCTCTCACTCTCTCTCTCTCTCTCTCTCTCTCTCTCTCTCTCTTACTCGCTAACGCGTGTAAGTCATCCATTGCCAAAACTTTACGCATTTCTCGTTCATCAATGTCTTAATGTGTTTCGTTCGTGTTAATGTTTGTAAATACATGTATTCCTGTAACGTAGTAAATATATATAAGTAGACATGCCTTTATTAAATCATTATATTCACTTGACTGATTGATTCAATCTCTTTGCTCATTCTCAAATCCCTTAAGTGCCAAAGATCTTATGCTACAAGCTTTACGAATTAATTAATTATTTCAATAATTAATATTTTAAAGAGTACTTATTATGGGGCAGGAAGCCCAATTCTTCTGGCCAGAGAATTGCGTTTCCTGCAATCCTATAAAGTAAGATAATATTGGGGAACCCCCACAATATTATTCTGACAATTGAGCTAAATTAGTGGTTCTCAACGGGGGCGGTACCGCCCCCCAGGGGGCGTTCAGAGAACAACGGGGGGCGTTGGAAGCAAGATTTTTGAAAGGGGGGCGTTCCGGTGTTAATGGGGGGCGTTCATGAGTTTAAATATAATACAAATTTTTGTTCATTTACTTTGATTCATTTTAAGCATTTGATAATTTATTTGTAATAAACACTTTAAGTGGGCTATTTAAAAAGTGTTAGGACAGAGCGTGAGGTCATATTGTGTGTGCGTGTCTATGGTGCGGGTAGAAAAAAAATCGTCAGCAGCCTCAAAAAACAAAACAAAAAAAAACATTCGTCCACTCTACTCCTGACCGCAAGTCCACCGTCAGTGTTATAGGTAGGCACTAAGCAGTTCATTTCTATTGCATTCCGATTTACGATTGAAAGCATTAGCCTACCAATAATGTCAAAAATATGATGTGCAGGCAGTATGGGTGGAGCCGAAGCCGAATACGGTATTCGGAAAGGCACAAATAATGTGTTTTTTACGAATACTTATTTCGAACAAATACTTAAAAAAGTATTTGTATTCGGGAATAAGAAAAACTTTATATCAAAAAGTTGCGTTTCCTCACGAGACCGCAGTGCATGAGTGACGTTCAGGAAGAGGTGACTGACACAGAGAAGGCTTGGCTGAGCGAAAAAAACACTTAACTGCATCACTATTTTTGTTGAATAGATTTTTGTACCTTAACTGGGCTCCGGAGGCAGTTTATAACTTTCGGGAAGCGAAGTTTGATCGGTAGAATATTCCATTACGCTGCATTATCGCGCTAAATATAAAACACAGTTGGCATGGAAAACCGAGCGTTGCCATGGATTCTAAAAGTAGAGACGAAACGAACTTTTGGAATACAATCGTTTTAAAATCAATAAACTCCTTTTTAAAGCAATATTTTTAATTGTTTTATTTATTTGGTAGGTAGCCATGTAATAAGCGGGTTTAACCATGGATGGGGTCTGTTATGTTATTTTCTTTTCAGTGACGTTCCTTGTTATACATATTCATTGCTAGATTTATAGAAAAACAACAATCAATATTGCATATCCATAATTATTATAATGGATATAATTAAAGAATACTTACATTATCATAAATTAGATGTGTAACACCAAAAAAACTTTTTACGCCTATTTTGAATTTTACTCAAATAGCCTACACGCCGATACGAGTTTTGACGAGTTGTATTTTGACGACTAGAATCCAGCGCTGATTAGAATCACACAGCGGAGGAATGGAAAATTGACAAGCCATTAAAAAGTATTTACTTAAAAAACACTTATATATTTTCAATAAGTCATGTTCCCATTAACACTAAATTCTTTTTATAAGGTAAATAATTTTTTTTAAAACATTTGTAGGCATTATCAATCCCAATGCCTAATGCCAAAATGTTTTAGGCCTATTTGTTCACCAAGTAATTTAGCCTACTGGTCAGGCATATTTTGTTAACTTGCAAAACAGTAAGGAGAAAATGACAATTTGATGGATAATCACATTTTTGGTAATGTATTAATTTATAGTTAATAAAAACAAATGAATTGTAATTGTATATATACCATTGACGAAAACCAGCTGATACCAAGGTATTTTAGGCCTACAATTCTAACATAA
This sequence comes from Chrosomus eos, assembly GCA_036326025.1. NCBI lineage: Eukaryota > Metazoa > Chordata > Actinopteri > Cypriniformes > Leuciscidae > Chrosomus > Chrosomus eos. Next base: position 582 of record JAZAVI010001134.1, on the reverse strand, counting down.
TTTTTCATGAAAAATCAGGATTGTATTTATTTATTTTTCGAAATAAATAATTAGGTTAATGTAGTGTTGTCACGATACTAGAATTTCTAACTTCGATACGATACCCTGAAAAATATCGATATTCGATACCATTTTCAATACCACGGAGAAAAAAACTGCCACAATATTAAGGGTATAATATTGTAATATAATAAAGTGTTTTTTTTATTTAAAGCTAAATATAACAAGTCTTGAACTTGACAATGTATGTTATGTGCGCAGTATGTTCTGTCTCGCATGCGCGCTCTAGATTCCTGGAGATTTGAACTAATTTGCGGGCATCAGGGAGACGCTATCAATATCCGGGAGACTCACAGATATTCCGGGAGACTTGGGATTTCTGGCTTCATATCAAGAATATTTCCAGATAGCACTCCTGATGTGTTCTTTATCAACCAAAACTGGTCGCGGCGGCGCCGCACTCGCCATCTTTCCATTCACTTCACTTTTGCTATTTAACCAGAGCGAATGAGACGAGTGCGCGTGTGTGTGGTGTTTGTCAACGTGCCTTTGGAGAGAAGTGAAAGTGAAAGCTTGGCTAGT
>JAZAVI010001133.1:0-27306 GCA_036326025.1 Chrosomus eos | reverse complement strand
ATGTAATCAAGATTAAAGAAGAACGGATAGACTGTGTCAGTGAAGGTGGTTGTGAATGTGAGATGTGTGTGAGTTATAGGATCAGAGAATGACACCGTTCCTCTGTCATAGTCCAGATCAACTCTAACCCTCTCAAGATACTGTTCAACATCAGAACCAAACCGCTCACACAGTCCAATCTCATCGTACGCCACACTCCAGACATCAGTGTTGAAGAAAACACCTCCCTTCCTCTGGTTTGATGCTGTAGTTACTCCAAGACTCCAGCATTGACTCTCTTTGACCTCCACATCCCAGCAGTGTGTTCCTGAGTTAAAACCTTCTGAACCCAGAACACACTCGTGATAGTCAAATCTCTCTGGATTATCAGGAAGAGGTTGACTGGTCAAGCTGTTCCTCACACTGGTCAGATCATCAGACAGAAAGAGAGAGGGATGAGCCGTGTTTGGATCCAGGATCACAGGAGCTGATGAGACACAATCAACAGATGCTTTTATTCTGATGTTCGATCAAGAGTGAACCGAACACAGATTATTATGATTTATGAACAGTATTGATCAAAGACATCAGAGATCTTTAAATCTATCAATCTTCCCTCATTTGTAACTTTCAGTGTGTGTGTGTGTGTGTGTGTGTGTAACCAAAACAGCAGAAGGAAACATGTTTTCAGACCAAAAAAATGGTTTAAACATCTGCTCTCTGGGGCTCGTTCTTCGTACGTTGCTTAAAACATCCGAGATCAAATGAGACATCCAAGATAATATCATCGGGCTAATCATGATCCGGCTAAGTGGGTTCTTCGAACACTCCTGTTGTTTATGATTAGTATCGCTGGATTGAGTTATCTGAGATAACTGCGCGTTCACGCGTTGGTTTAAAAGGGGATATGTATCGATAGCAGAAACAGTGATCAGCGACGCTGCTATTGGCTGTTCAGCATGGCCAAAGAACACGCCCAGTTTTTCTCCCAAGCAGAGAAAGAGAAGGTTATGCCGATTTTGAGTCTTTAATTAAAATGCCAGGGAACACTTCTAAGTGTGCAAAAGCCAGGAGAGAGGGCTGGCAAAAGTAGCAGATGAATTAAATGCGTTTGTGGTGGCCATGTTAGATGTTTTAATAACTTTTTTTTTTTTTTTCTATTTTAATAATTTCATAATTACTTTGTTCATTGTCATGTCAGAGTCACCACACTATAGTGAACATGATGAAAGTGAAGTACAAAAATCTTCTACGTAATGGTAATTTTTACTAGGCCTTATAGGCCTACTAGTCTCTTTCAAAAAGGCACTGTTAAATAAATGATTGTCTGTTTATAAAAGCAACCAAGAAACAGATGCTCCTGCACCCTGGCAGAAGAGCTGACCCCTGGGTTGAGTGTGAATTGACCTGTTGTTGTGGAGGGCATCCCTGGGTTCAGCTCTTCCAGACACACATCCAGGGACCAGTAGCAGCAACACCTTCATTACTGGTAAATGAGATGGAAATTATCTTAGTACACTGTGAAATAATTTGTTGCTGCATTAAATTAAGTAGGCCTATAATGCATATTGGCTGGTATAGTCATTTCAACTGTTAAATCTTGAGTAATGATAAATTGCTTTGACTTGTGAAAGTAAAAAACTGATAAACTTATGTTAATGTGAAAATATTTTGCCATGAGTTATTAATCACATTGCACTGGATAGTGAAGAAACCTTCTCAGATGACTGTCCTTTGGAGGAAGTAGACTACCTGCAAATGCATAAATAACTTTAATAGATTTACTTGTGCCTATGTCTATTATTTCTGACATGAGTCCACATGTACAGAAAGGCCTACAGAAGAGTCTGCACAACGCAGTGATACAGGTGTGGGCAGAGTATAGACAACTTTTCCTTTTTATTTGTTGCATGAGGCATGTGTGACAATTTGACAAATGACACAGGGTGAAATTCATTCCCTATGAGTCTTCAACAGAAAATAGAGTATTTTGAAAAAAACAAAAATCAGGGGGAGAAATAGAACTTGACTACTTAAAGAAAGAAATTGCACTAGAAATAGAGTCGCTTCAAAATAAACTTCAGAGTAAAATACACTATTTCACACAGAGTACTATTGCTGACCTTGCATAATATCTCTTATTGCAGGCAAAAGATGACTGAATGACTGGCTTTTTTTACAAAGAACTATTGAAATAAGACTCAATGAACTAAGCAAATGTGTCTTGTCTTTTATTAAACATTTAGGCTTAATTAAACCTTTTTTCCCCTTCTTTTTCTGATGTTTGCAATGTTGTGTAATATGGCACATGTAATGTCACAGGTCCTGTCAGGTGCAACCCTCAGGCTTTTCAGACACTGAAATCTTCCCTTTAGTTGGCCAAAGTTAATTTCATTGTGTGAACTTGTCCTGGCTAGAGCTGCATTGTAACTGTGTATGTACATACATTTACATTTACATATGTAATACAGTGAGCTTGATATTTATATTTTTGTGAATGTCTCTGTGCTTCCACATTAGTAATATGAATAGTCACACGCCATCTAGAGACTTTAGTCTGTCAACTGCCTTTTTTAAAATTTAATATAATATTACTAATCTGGAATATTAAGAATTGTAATAGTAACTTGGCTGCACATTTACATTGTGATCTCCCTTTCTGTACACAAAATCCCCTTCATAGAGGCCTTGATGGGAACATGTGTGCAGTCTATTGACCAATCACATTAGTGAAGCCTGAGGAACATATCTGTGTCATATTAATCGGCATGTTCATGATTGCATGATCTTCATTAAAAATTATAATATACCTGCGTTGGCAAAAAAAAAAAAAAAAAAAAAAAAAAAAAAAAAAAAACCTGCTATAGCCTACAACCTTGGGTCTAAACTGGCTTGGAAATGCCACAAAAACCCCCTAAAAACTGCTTGAGCGCCAGGGTAAACTTTGTGAATGACACGACAGACAGCACTTATCAAGTTCTCCGCATCTCCAATAGTTTAAAGGAAAGAGCCACTCGCAAATAATATCAGGACAATGCACACAGTTTGTGCTGTTATTAAAGGCCGACTCCGACGAGTCGAACATTTAATGTGCGTTTCCAAAAAATAATTGATGTAAACGACATCCGAGAATAATTATATCTCTCAAAAAGTACACTATCGCGCTGCGTTAAAAGACTTCTCGTATCACCTGCGCTTATGAAGCCGCGATCTAATCCTGTTTACATGAAATAAGCCTGCTCGCGAGCAGGTTCAAGCTAGCGCACATGTTGCTATGACAGCAAGTCTAGGATGAGCTTCAAAGAACCAAACAATCCAAGATCATGGCAAATCGTCAACAATCAAATCCAGCTAACTGAGTTAGCGACGTACGAAGAACGAGCCCCTGGTCTGTGTTTAACTCTTTCCTCACCAGTGTTATTTAAAAAAAAGTTGCCAGCCACCACCAGCGTTTTTGATAATTTTTCACTCAAATTTCATGGCCCCCAGAATATTTTGTTGTATGAATATCTGAGCATGAAATATCAAAAGAAAGAACAGAGCCTCTGCTTTTAAACAAACAAAAATAGTTCATGCATTCTTCTTTAATCAACAATCAAAAAAAGCAACATTGAGCAAAAAAGAGAAAATCCTGTTTTTGTCAAACACGTCTGGATCAGAATCAGAATGATGATCAAAACACAGATGGAGTAGATTGAGTCCATCAACACCCGTAAAGCTTCACAGTCCTATAGTCCTGGGTCGATTCAAATGCTGTTTAAATATTGATAACTGTATTTTTTGCATATGCTATCGTTGTTTCTGTCGTCTTCGCCTGTGTTTTGATCAGGAGACTCAGTACTTGTTCAGAATATGTGTAATAGCGGTGCCCCCTCCTATATAACAGTGAAAACATGGAAAGTCGGACAATTTTGTGTTTGGTGGGGAAGAGCTAATACACTTTGAACTTTTTCACAAGTAAAAATTAAAGATATATTTTTGATAGACCCTTTTTTGGTTAGGGTTAGGGTTACTTCTTTTAAATTTCTAGTGTGTGTGTGTAACAGCACAGATCTTCTGCAGACTCACTGTTTTGGACGATGTCCTGCATCTTCTTCCAGACTCTGAACGGCAGGTTGCCCAAGTATCGTGACACATGAATCAAAGCTCCAGACGCCGTCTGTGGATCCGGCTGTGAGATCTGGACTCTGGAGGAACATTCAGGAGTCAGAACTGCAGTGGATCAGAACCAGAGAGACCAGAGACACCAGCAGATCACTCACCTTTCCATTGAGACTGGAAACTTCTGCAGAACAATCAATCAATCAATCAATCAATCAATCAATCAATCAATCGATCAAATGATATGAAATCAGACCTTTAGAAAGCAGACGTCATTGGCTGTCATCATCTCCTCCATGTCTTTGATTGTGTGTGAAAGATCTGAGATGTGTGTGTCCATCTCCTCCAGCTTCTCCTTCATCATCTGCTTCTTCTGCTCCTCTTCCTCCCTCAGTGCAGTGATTGTCACTTCTTCTTCATCTCTGAGAAACTGATGAAGCTTCTCAAACTGCCGTTTAATCTGACGCTCTGTGTGCTCAGCTTGAGACTGAAATCAAATCACAAGTACTAGTAATGTAGAAGTAGATGTTCTCTGTCTGTTGGATAAAACTATCATTATACTATTATTATCAATGATGAAAACAGTTATTTACATTTATATTTTAGGATTGTTTGATAAATGGAAAGTTCAAAAGATCAGCATTTATCTGAAATAGAAATCTTTTGTAACATTAATCCGTTCAAAAGTTTGGGGTCAGTAAGAATTTTTTATTTTATTTTTTGGGGGAAATAAATAAAATTAATCAATATGATAAATATTCATCAAGAATGAAATAAATATATTTATAATGTTACAAAAGATTATTATTTCAAATAAATGCTGTTATTTTGAACTTTCTATTCATCAAAGTATGTATGATGTAATGATGCTAAAAATTCAGCTTTGATCACAGGAATGCATTACATTTTAAAATATATTTAAATAGAAAACAGGTTATTTTAAATTGTCATAATAATTAACAATATTACTATTTTTTGTTGTTGTTGTATATTTAATCAATTTTAATTTTTGAACGGCAGTGCATAATATACATATACATTTAGCATGTACATTTACCAGCATATCAAAAAATGTTTATGGAAATCACCCTACATTTAGTTTGATCCTGTGTTTATGATCATTACAATAAAGTGGTTTTTAATTTGCATAACAGTAGATGTGTTTCCATTAGTAAAATAATGCCAAATGTTTTTGAAATAAAAAAGCCTGTTGAATTGCACTACTTGGTAAAATTGCATTGCATTAACCCTGCTTGCATTTTAATGCATTGCATTTTTATAGGCTGAAATGCAACATGGTTGTATATTTAAGCTGTGAATATTTCAATTCAAAACATTTCAAACACATTTTCATTAATAAAAATTCAATAATCCATATTCACACCTTTCATATTTCACTTCCAAAATATTTAAACTGTTTAAAAATACAACCTATAATATTCAACAGGCGGTTTTCAGTCCATTTTATTTCGCTTTAAAAATTCGCTTCTACAAATTCAGTGGTTCAAATTCGACAGTAAATTCAACATTGACATCCAGGAACTGCAGGAAAAGCAGTAGATTACCGAGTATAACCTCCATCTGCTGTTAGTCGACCTCACAAGCAGGTGGTGCAGGCTTTTTTATTTAAAAAAACATTTGCCATTATTTTACGTCCATACATTACCCTTCAAATTGTGCAAATTGAAAATATGCCCACAATGGAAATACGGCAATTTCGCAAAAACTTCCAAATATCGCAAAAATGTTTTTACGATTGCATCAGGTGGTTTTTCAGGCAATTTGAAAACTTCGATCAGTGTTTCATTTGCTTGGGATCTTGGACCTTGTATATTCATATTCAAATTTATGATCTAGCCATATCAGGACTGTGGCAAATAAAAACATTTGTTAAACCGATGGCAATAATATAATTGGCTAATTGTAAGTTAGTCAAACTATACTATCATTAGTGTTATTTAAGCATATATTACTAATATCTTATTTAAAGTTCATAATTGTTAGATGTATATTTCACAATAGTAAAGCAGAAGCTGAGATTTATCTTCAAAAGATGTGACATCATCTAATGATGCTCAGACATCAATACTCGACATACAAAACACAACAATTGTGACACTCAAACTCTGAACATTATAAATACACAAACAACACCAACTTCTAAAGTGAAACAAAAATAAGTTCAGCAACACAGATAAAACCAACAAGAATCAAGAAACTCCACAGCTTAATCTATTCATGCCGCACTGCATGCTGGGTACCTTCATAGTACATATGCACTGTAGAAATACAATATGATATTCCAAGAGTGCAGTTACATACAAGAGAAGTCCTACTGTGGAATTACTGGGAAAGTCGTGCAATTATTAACCTGGAATATACTATAATTTCACACAATTTTTAACAGTGTACACATAGAAGAGTCATTAATATTTTTTCAGGAATAGAAAGATTTTACTGGCATATTATAATAGACACATCATACATGCATATTTCTAATGGATAATTTAGATGAGCAAACTATATAAATTACCTTATGTAACGACATAACTTACTATATACGCCTAAATAAATACATGCATCCAACATTTTTGTGTTTGAGTTCCAGTCAATAAAGGAACATGTAAATTTAGCAAACAAATTAATTCAGCTGTTCTAATCAAACATCAAAATGTCAATCCTCACCTTGATGTGTTGAACTGTTGTCTCAAACTCTCCTTTAATGTTTTCATTGTGTTTAAGTTTCTCTTGTAAGGACTTCAGTGCTGTATTGAGCTCCTCCTGGAATTTAAAGTGAAACTTTATGACACCAGCGATATCTGTGATGTGATCATGTAGATAAAATGAGCAAAATGGCACAGAGAAATTTGTACAGGGTTTATGACCAGTTTTTATCCTCAGATGCCTTACCTTATATGATGAAACCACTTCACTGAAGGGTCTGAGTGTGTGATTGACGTGTTTCTGTGAGTTAACACACACGACACACGCCTTACCTTATATGATGAAACCACTTCACTGAAGGGTCTGAGTTTGTGATTGACGTGTTTCTGTGAGTTAACACACACGACACACGCCTTACCTTATATGATGAAACCACTTCACTGAAGGGTCTGAGTGTGTGATTGACGTGTTTCTGTGAGTTAACACACACGACACACGCCTTACCTTATATGATGAAACCACTTCACTGAAGGGTCTGAGTTTGTGATTGACGTGTTTCTGTGAGTTAAACACACACGACACACGCCTTACCTTATATGATGAAACCACTTCACTGAAGGGTCTGAGTGTGTGATTGACGTGTTTCTGTGAGTTAACACACACGACACACACCGGCTGTTTGTCCTCCAGACAGAAGAGTTTGAGTTTCTCACTGTGTAAACTGCAAATCTCCTCAGATCCTGGCGAACACCTCTCTTTTTTCTCCTTCAGGAACGACTCACACAAGTTCTTTAACACAAGATTATTTGAAGGCTCATGTCCTGACAATCTCCTACAGACAGGACACTCCTGAGCTTCCTTGATTCTCCAGAACTGTTGAAGACACTCTTCACAGAAACTGTGACTACATGACAGAAGAACAGGAGCCTTGAAGATTTCACAGCACACGGGACAAGAAAGCTCTTCTGCAGATACATTTACTGAAGACATTTTCCCTGTTTGAGCTCCAGCAATTGTTCATAAGTCACTTCCTGGTATGTGTATTGTAAGAGGGTGGAGTTTCTGATCACATGGGTGTGTTGAAACAAGTCAGATGCACTTTCAGGATTTCTTCAGGTGTGAACAAAATGCATTCAAAACATACTTGAACTGAAACTCTGTCAAATATAAGGCTATACAACTTTAGATCACACACAAATGAACAATGGGAGAACACGAATATTCATAATAAACCTGTATATATGTACGCTGTGTATGTAGATAGAAATGTCTCATTAAGGTAATAAAAACATAACGGTTCATTATGTAAGGTCTTTATACACCATCGAAAACATAGTTATGTTTATTATATTGCATTTCTGTCAACAGACGATCCTAAATATTACACAATGCACCCTTAAGATAAACACTTAAATAAGACTATGCATGTATAAATATCTGATGAAGGCCTTGACAATGGCTGAAATGTCACATTTTTAACCAATAAAGTTGGATTGCTTTAAGAGTGGGTGTTTAAAGGGATACTCCACTTTTTTTGGAAATAGGCTAATTTTACAACTCCCCCAGAGTTAAACAGTTTGGTTTTTACCGTTTTTGAATCCATTCAGCCGATTTTCTAATATTTAAAAGAATATCAGTAAGCAGACAGTTTCTGGTCTCATTGACTCCCATAGTATATATTTTTTCCTACTATGGAAGTCAATGAGACCAGAAACTGTCTGCTTACTGATATTCTTCTAAATATTAGAAAATCGGCTGAATGGATTCAAAAACGGTAAAAACCAAACTGTTTAACTCTGGGGGAGTTGTAAAATTAGCCTATTTCCAAAAAAAGTTGAGTATCCCTTTAACTGTGATGGGGAGCCAGTGTTGCTTCTCCATCCATCACAATTGTGTCCTTATTGTTTTTGTATCATGCATGTTGTTCACGTGGGTTTTTACTGTTTTAGTTCTTGTAGTTAGAAGAGTGGGCCTAACCTCTATGTCCACACCCTGGCAGGTGGGGAAATGCTCATTTTAACAACTTTAAGAAATATCAGTTATGGTATTGAACATTATAGATTGAACATGATAGGAAATTAACATATTTGTTTTCTCTTGCCTGTGTGTTTTATTTATTGATTGTTCACAGATAGTGAGAGAAGTTGGTGCTAGTTTTAGTGCCTCAACAGTGCTAGGTTTTAGATTGTTTTCGTAAACTTTTTTTTTATTTTTGCTCTTACCCACTGGACCTTTTGCACTTCCTTGCCATTTAAAGCATTAAACTTACGCCCGTTTCACACATACTCCGTTTGCAGTGCGTATGCGTTGCGTATTTTTTTTCCGTACCCATGTTAACAGGTTAGAGCTTTCACACAGCACGCGGATGCAGTCCGTCGATCCGTTCCAGTTGCGGTGCGTATACAGAGATCGTTTCCGCACCGAGTCTATTTTTGCTGTGCTGCAAACGCAGAATTAAAGTGACAGCGCACGGTTCGTGATCAAAATGAACACAGATTGAACTGAAAATGTAGTAATTTCACCATAAATGCATTTAATTCAATAAAATGTAGTAATCTCACCATAAATGTATTTAATTAAATACTACTTTTCATCTTTTTACTTTAAGACCGGGGTTTTAAGCAAGGAAAACGTCTCCGGTTACTTTCGTAACCTCGGTTCCCTGAAAGGCAAGGAACGAGACATTACGGATGTCGTATATGGGAACTCTCTCTCATCCTTCACTTCCGCTGAAATCTTATTGGCTAACGCCAGCAACGCTGGCCAATTGACGCAAATATGCAAATACTGAAACCCCGTTGCAGTATAATGCAAGTGCAGCGTCAATTCCTCCTCAGAATAGAACAGAACGCCAAATCAATAGCGAACACGGCGGCGAGCGTAATGTCTCGTTCCTTGCCTTTCAGGGAACCGAGGTTACGAAAGTAACCGGAGACGTTCCCTTTCAAGGCTACGGAACTTCGACATTACGGATGTCGTATATGGGAACTGTATAGAATCCCGCCGTGGAAGCAAGCAAACCACAGAACAGAACCCAATACAAAACCCCGACACCGCCCCCCCAGAATGCCAGCATTGTGATAGGACGAGACTGGCCAATAGCGAGCCTCTAACCTCTGATAGGTCCAAGGGGACGAATCACAAACTCACAAAACACTGCCAGAATTTGCATATCCCGAGCAGTATAACCGGGGGGAAGTCTGCACTGTAGACCAACAGGGCAACAACAACAGTAAAATAAGGCCAACGCATAGCGGTGACAACAGTCTTAATACACTTTAAGCACACAGAACAACTCATGAGCAAAGCGCAGAGAGCTCTAAATGCTGTGCAAGAATTCAACTCACCGAAAGCACTTGAGACGCCACAGAGGGTAAATCCAACTTGTAAAACCTGGCGAACGTATTCTGAGAAGACCAGCCAGCCGCAAGACATAAATCCTGAATAGACATACCCTTAGTCCAGGCCCACGAAGAGGCGATCGCCCTGGTCGAATGGGCCTTAACATTGAGGGGGCATTCCTGTCCCATACAGTCATAAGCCTAGTAATGGGCGATATAAACGATATGCGATATAAACGATATAAAATTGGTCTACGATAGAGATTTTAATTCTATTGCACTATCGCGATATTGCATGTTGACGCAATTTTCCCGCAAAAATTTAGAGCCACGAGCTGCAACCGGCAGCAACGCATCATCATATTCGTCATCTTGAGTAAACATGCGTCTGAAAGCGAAACGGAGGACCTGGTGAAAAAGACCGGTGCAACATCCATTATTTGGATTAGGTTCGGATTTAAGCCGTCCGACGAACAGCAGCAAACTATACTCTGTAGGGGCAACAGTTCTGGCTAACACCTGTTTCACACATACTCCGTTTGCAGTTCATATGGCATATGCGGTGTGTATTTTTTCCGTACCCATGTTAAAGTAACACCAGGTAAAATTTAACTTTTGCTCTCGGGGTCCCCCCCTACAGTTGGGAAACAGTATTGTCCTCTACTTACTGTCGTAAACCGTCATGAATGTAGCACATGCATTTGTTGACAAGATAGCCATGAACACTGTAGGAGGAGGTCACATGCAGCTGTTCTGCTAGCTTGCGTCGCGTGTGAAATGTCTTCATCCCAGGTACAGTGGCATATATTTCAGCATGTCATATGAATATAATTTCATGGGTTTTTTTTTTTTTCTAACGACAAATGATCGCGATGCTCACGTTTACAAGCCAGCGTCATTATAGTAGCCTAGTCTAGCCTATTGGTTACCGTTTTACTGAATCTATACTTCAATGCAATGTTTGAGTGGTAGATAATAACCATATATCGTCAATATTATAATATCAAGCTATATTATTATTATATCAATAATGCGCGCGCATGCGTATTAATGCGTAGGCTACTCTAGCACACACACGCAAGGTCTCTCGCTCTCTCTCCCTCTCTGTCCTGCGCGTATTCAATTTAATAAGTCGGGACACTAAAATTAGAGTTGAAATAAGGGACTATCCTGGGAAAAACGGGACGTCTGGTCAGGTCACCCTAGCTAGTATGCAAGCAATATACTTACTAGTACAAAAGCATGACAGCCCGCATCGGTCAGGCACCCCTCCTCCTCCTTCAGCTCACGCCAGCGAGAAAACGCTGGCCCAATTTTGATCCTTGTTCTGCCTTTAACGCGATCACTTTCTCTTTTTGCTTTGCTCCGATAAAACCTTTGCTTTCTTGTTTTTCTGTGCTGCTTCGGCCATGACTATAACATTTGGCTCGCACGTCCGATGTTAAGGAAGTGGGGGTGGGGGTGGAAGTGACGTATATGCCGTAAAGCAGTCAAATTTTGTAGTTCTCTTTGGCTACGTTCACACTGCAGGGCTTAATGCTCAATTCCGATTTTTTGAAAAAATCCGATTTTTTTGCAAGGCCGTTCACATTTCCAATTAAATGCGACCTTTAGTGATCTCCTGTGTGAACGTGAAATGACCCAGAAGTGACCCGCATGCGCAGAAGAGTACTCAACGGTCAACGACGTCACTTGCTGTTTGCGGAAGTACCTAAACATGAATGTCAACAGTGGAGCTCGTTTAGCAATATTAAAGTTATTTTCCCAACAGAGCCAGCACAATTACAATCTTTTCGTTTGAAGAAGAAAATTAAGAAGGAGGAGAGCGTTTGAGCGCCTTCGATTAACTCACGGGAAGAGACACGTCTGTGGCGGACCATAACAGTGCAACACGTTGGAGTGTATTGACAGGTGCGTGCTATCGGTGCTATCGTACGATAGCTAACTTGTTTATCTTCTCATTCCCGCCTACTTCAACGCAGAATTATGACGTTTGTCGCATATCAACGGCGTGCGGGTCGGATACATGCGACCTGGCCGTTCAGATTGAGGTCGCATTTCAAAAGATCGGATACGTATCGGATTTGGACCACATACCCAAGTGGCCTGGGTCGCATTTGAAAAGATCGGATCTGTGTCGTTCAGACTGTCATGAAAAGATCGGATACAGGTCGCATAGGGGCAAAAAAATCGGAATTGGGTCGTTTCAGCCTGCAGTGTGAACGTAGCCTTTGTTCGCCGGTTACTACCCGAAACCTGAAGTTTAAAAGTACGATTAAAAACGCTACAGACCCCGTCAGGCTATGGCAGACGTGTCATTCAACCTATTGTAAGTAGATGTACCATCATAAGAGACATGGAAATATATTATGAAGGTTGAAAAGTTACCCAGTGCTGCTTTAACAGGCCTGCACGCGGATGCGGTGTGGCAATGCGTTGAGATCGTTTCAGCACAGAGTCTGTGCTGCACGTGCTGAATTAAAGTGACTCGTGGTCAAAATGAACACGAATTGATATGAAAATATAGTAATCTCTCCTTAAATGCATTTATACTACTATTTTTCAATCATTTTCTTTTTAACTTTAGACTCGGGGTAATTAAAGCAAGGAAAATTACACAGTTAAGTTACCTGGATGTTTGTCTCTTGTGGAGGTGGAAAAACAAGTTCTTTGTGACCGCAATATTTCTTGTAAAAAAGATTTAAATGCAAAAGAAAAGGTATGGTAAGCTGTTTTTGTCAATTGTGTATGCTTTAATTTAAAATGTTTGCAATTTTAACATAAATGTAGTAAATGTAGTTGCTTTTTAAGCTTTTTCTTTGTTAAAGGGTACCTATTATGGCATTTAAAATGTTCCTAATATTGTTCTGGGAGTCCCCAACAACAGTTTTACAAGCATGCAATGACAAAAAACACTTTTGTTGTCTTATAATATGCATTTATTTTTACCTGATTTGCTCACCGACTCCCAAATGAATCGTTTAGCGAGTCATTTTTCCAAACCCCGCCTTTGCGTGACGCTAATCTGTGGTGATATGTTAGACACCCAGCCGACGGGGTGTCATTGGTTGTTGCGCTAGATCTTACCCAGATACAACAGTGCTATTTTCTGATTGGCTAACAACACCAGACGAACAACACCAGAGGAGACCAGGGTTGCCAGGTCTGCACAACAAAACCAGCCCAATTGCTCATCAAACTAACCCAATCACGGCCAAAAATATTCAAATAGCGGTCCCGGGTGTTTCCTCAATAACAATCATGTTCCAGTGGATAAAACAATCGCGTCAACCAGCGTGCACTACACAAACAACCCGCGGAAACAGTGCAGGCATACGGACCTGGCAACACTGGAGGAGACGCGCTTGAATCCTGCTGCCGGTTCCACAGTGAGTGAGTTTTGGGCATTGCGGCATATTAAATATATTACAAATAGTTTTTCAGCGTGAGAAATACAATGTGTGGCCGGACAGCGTGACAAAAGACTGAAATGAGTGACTGTCACGCTCAATGCGTGATGCGTGACACTCGAGAGCCCTGTGACAACTCCATTAACAACGACAAACACTTCACATATTTCAATACAATTGACATTGAAGACCTAAGTTAGCTGCTAGAAGCTGCGCTGTGCCTGTGCGTACACAACACGCAAAATAATTATAGAACATGATACAAACATAAAAGCAACAGCCTACTTACAGATTGTGATTCGGAGAAGGAAGCTGATCCAAATAAACTCGGTACTGAACCTCCCTCCTTCAGTATCAGCCGGCTCGCAAATTCATACTTTATAGCATTTAGGTTTGTGAAGCAATCATCTTCAAAATGACGCGAACACAGAACGAGTTCGGGCTATAATACTTCTGTGGTATAGTTATGAACTGTAGCCACTGTCTTCAAATGCTCCTCACTGGGCAGATTTGGGCAAGTTTGCTTTTGCGTCGCACTTCAAAACACAGCAGCGTCTCGTCGACATGATGTTTTCCCTGGTGTCTCCTAATGCAATGAGTGGGCGTATCTTATTCAAATAACTTGTACAAGTGACGTACGAAAGTTAGAGAAAATGCATCGTTCGTCTATCGATTCATATCAACGACTCAGAGTCTTCAGACTCCTAATAACTTTGTATACGGTGAACTTTCATATTTAAAACTTTGCAGGATGTTTTTGTTCACTTAGATCTATGTTACACACTACATGAAAGGTAATTTTCAAAATTCCATGATAGGTACCCTTTAAAGTCTCTGCAGCTAGTGTACTTGGATTTTATTCATCTGCAACATTATGTTGTATAATTACAGTTTTGCATAATAAATGTTCTCAAAACTACATACGTTTCTTTTAAAACAAATAGCCTACATAGCAGTTTGACTTTCCTTATGGTCTATCCTGTTCTGAAATTGTTCTATTATAATTTATATATCGCGATATATATCGTTATCGCAAGAGGCTGCAATGTATATCGCAATATGGATTTTAGGCCATATCGCCCATCCCTACATAAGCCAAAACAATAGCGTCCACAATCCAGTGAGCAAGCCTCTGTTTAGAGACTCCCCGTCCCTTGCATCCACCAAAGCACACAAATAGCTGGTCCGAGCTTCGGAAAGCAGCCGAGCGAGAGATGTACTCCCGGAGCGCTCTGACTGGGCAGATAGCACTTTGAGCATCCGAACCTAGAGAGGTCGATGGCTCAACAGACAGGGCAGGCAAAGAAACAATCTGCGCCCTGAACGGGGTATTGAGCGATTTAGGGACATAACCCGGCCTCGGTCTGAGAGTCACGTTACAGTTTCCGGGTCCAAAGCGAATACAATCTTCGCTGACAGAGAAAGCCTGTAAATCCCCAACCCGCTTCGCCGAAGCGAGAGCGAGAAGCAGCGCCGTTTTAATCGAAAGCTCCTTAACTGCAATCGACACTAAGGGTTCAAAGGGCGGCCGTGACAAAGCTTCCAAGACCAAAGTCAAATCCCAAGGCGGCACGGACGGCGGCCGTGCAGGGCATAATCTCTTAGCTCCTTTAAGGAACCGAGTCACCAACGCATGTCTACCGATAGACTGTCCATCAACAGGCGGGTGAAACGCAGCAATAGCAGCTACGTATACCTTCAGGGTGGATGGCAGGCTCCCTTCGTCCATTCTGTACCGAAGGAAGCGTAGAATATCCGACACCGAGCAGTTCGCTGGGTCTAAACCGATATCCTGACACCATTTAGAGAAAAACCCCACTTCAGAGCGTACAGGCGCCGGGTAGACGGGGCTCGCGCTTCCGCGATGGTATTTTGAACCCGCGAATGAAGCACATCGATCCCGCTCAGCGTCCCTGCAGCGGCCACACATGGAGCCTCCACAGCCCGGGGCTGGGATGCCAAATCGATCCGCTCGCCTGAGACAGTAGGTCCTTCCTGAGCGGAATTTCCCACGGTTGCTCCGTTAGTAACTCCACCAAGTCCGCGAACCAGGGCTGATTCGGCCAGTACGGGGCCACTAGAGTCACCGCCGCCTTTTCTTCCCTGACTTTGCACAACACCATGGGCAAAATTTTCACCGGAGGAAAGGCATAGAGACGGGCTTTCGGCCATCGCGCAGTTAGCGCGTCCATCTCCCGGGGGGAACGGGACAGCGAGAAAAACATCCGACAATGCGCGTTCTCGCTCGTCGCGAAGAGGTCGATCTCCGCTCTGCCGAAACGATCCCATATCAGTTGAACCGTCCCGGGGTGAAGCCTCCATTCCCCTTGAGGAATCCCGTTCCTCGAGAGCATATCCGCCCCCGATTTAGAACACCGGGGATGTGTGTCGCTCTCACCGAGAGAAAAAACCGATCCGCCCACAGCAGGAGAGATTCCGCCTGCTTGAATAGGTCCCTGGAATGCAAACCACCTTGGCGATTGATGTAAGAGACCACAGAAGTGTTGTCGGTTCGAATCAACACATGCCGCTGTTCCAGTCGAGACCGGAAAACTTTTAGGGCTAGAGAGACCATAATGCGCTTGCGGCCGGAGTGCCACGCGCTCGGGTTGACGCGCGCTTTCAGCCAGTGCTGAAGCGGTCTCATATGTAGCAGTCCCAGATGACACACTGACGAAGCGGCTGCCATCCGCCCCAATAGCCTCTGAAACTCTTTCAGAGGGACGAGTCTGCCCGGTCTGAAGAGACCTAGCGAAGAAGTCAGAGCCTCCGCTCGTTCGGGGGAGAGACGCGCTGTCATACTCACTGAGTCCAAGCATACTCTCAGGAATGTGGTAGTTTGGCTCGGTGTGAGCACACTTTTTTGGACGTTTACCCTCAAACCAAGCGTTTTCAAATGGCGAAGTAGGACTTCCACATGGCCGACCAATGTCTCCCTCGACTGCGCGAGAATCAGCCAGTCGTCCAGATAGTTCAAGACGCGCATCCCGCTCGACCTGAGGGGTGAAAGTGCCGCGTCTACACATTTCGAAAAGGTGCGGGGGGCGAGGGCTAGCCCGAACGGGAGTACCGTGTATTGGTACGCCGCATTCTCGAACGCAAACCTCAGGAATCGCCTGTGGCGCTTCGCTATCTGGACGTGAAAATAAGCGTCCTCTAGATCCACTGAAGCGAACCAATCCCCGGGGCGAATTTGCGCTAGGATCTGTTTCAGTGTAGTCATCCTGAAAGCGCGCTTGTGAAGCGCTCTGTTGACGGGTCTCAGGTCCAGTATGGGGCGGAGACCCCCTCCCTTCTTCGGCACTACAAAGTAGCGGCTGTAGAATCCGCTTCCCCGCTCGCTCGGGGGAACCGGCTCTATCGCTCCCTTGTCGAGTAAACTGCACACTTCCTGCCTCAGTACATGAGCATTTTGGGGCAAAGTTAACGACTGGATTACGCCGCGGAAGCGGGGTGGTCTGCGTTTGAACTGAAGTGTGTACCCGTGTCGAATTACATTCAGCACCCACGGCGAGATGCCCGGAATAGCTTCCCACGCCGTGAGGAAACGACTGAGTATGGGCCGGTCTAGACCTGCGGTCATCGCCGCTATGTGAGGGCTGGGGATAGACACCTCGCGCTTCCCGCGAGGCGCCTTTATAGTTAATGACCGTAACTCTGCGCTGCTCGAAGACAGGGCGGGTAACACAGTGTGAAGTGCAAGAGGAGAAAAAAACTCTGTTTGTGAAGAAGTAATTTGCTTTATTGAACAACACACAACATTCACAACATGACTGCACGCGTCGCTCGCCGAACGCAGAGGGACCGCGTGCTCTAGAGCGCGCCGCTTGGAAGCGGGGCCATCCGTGCGCTCTCCTCTCCTCTTGCCCGAGCGGTCAGGACGACTGCTTGGGCCTCGCTGGGGACGCGGCGGGTTTTCTGCGCGGGCTCCTCTGAGCCGGTCTCTTGTTTCCCGCTCCCTGCCACTGCCCGTGTCGGCCTTTACGGGCATCCGGTCCCGGGCGGGAGGCTGGCTGATGTCTGGCCGCAGCCTGGGACTGGCGCCCCGAGGCGGAAGACGAGCGAGAGCGAGGGCGCTGCGGCGGGGGCGGTGGCGGCGCTCGCCGAGGGATCACATGGCTCATCGCTTTCGCCTTCTTCTGAGTCTCGGAGTACCGCTCGGTGACCTTCTCCACGGCATCTCCGAACAGGCCATCAGGGGAGATCGGTGCGTTTAGCAGCGTCTTCCTGTCCGCCTCCTGCACGTCCGATAGGGTGAGCCACAGGTGTCTGTGGAGGACCACCAAATACCCCATCGAACGGCCAATCGCCTGGGCCGAGCGCTTCGTGGCCAGGAGCACGAGGTCCGTTGCAGAACGGAGGTCTCGGATGGCGTCAGCGTCGACAGAGGCGGCGCCATCCAGAGATTTCAGTCGCTTGGCCTGCAGCACTTGAAGAACGGCCATAGCGTGTAGTGCAGAAACCGCCTCCCCCGCGGCGCCGTAGGCCTTGTTAGCCTGGTGAGCCGTAAACCTGCAGGCTTGGGACGGCAGGCTGCGGTCCGAGCCCAGGGCGGGAACTGACGGGCAAAAATGTGCAGCGACGGTCTCCTCGACAGGAGGGATGCGGAGGTAGCCGTGGTCCCCCGCCTCGTCCACGGGGGGAACATGGCCTGGGTCGAAGTGAGGGTGCGCGCCGATTGCGGGGCCACCCACGACTTCACCACGTGCTCGTGCACATCAGGGAAGAACGGGGTTCCCCTTTTCGAAGCGGCCTGACGGCGGCTCGATTGGAGGAACCACGCGTCCAACTTGCTCTTTGAGGGCTCGTCGGGAGCCTTCCAGGATAAATCCAGTTCCTCGACGGCCTTCGAGAGGATACGGAAGAGCTCTTCCTGCAGATCCGCGGGGGTCTCTTCCGTGGGTGCCAGAGGGGCGGCCTGCTCCGCACCGTAGTCGTTCTCGGAGGCCGACAAGGACATAGAGTCGTCCTCCTCACTCACCCCGAAGGACACGAAGTCAGCAACGTCGCGGGGAGGATGGAACGAAGGGTCCGGAAAACTCCCCGGGGGTCGAACCTCGACTCCGCGGTTGGGGGGGCCTGCCAGCGGCTCGGTGGCGGCAGCAGGCCCAATCCCCGCAGCAGCGCGAGCTTCGTCCCGCCTGGCCTTGAGGGCTCGGAGGGGCATGTCCGCACAGAAGTCGCAGGACCCTTCATCCCTGAGGGCCGACTCCGCGTGGGCCAGCCCCATGCACGCGATGCAGAACAGGTGCAGGTCGGGGGGCACTATGGGGCCCGAGCATAAATTGCAGACGGTCGCCATCGGATGCTGGAGACAGTTCAGGTATCTCCGGTGCACCTTCAACGATAGCAAAAATCCAAGTAGTAGTAGTATCAGCTTTCTAGCACACGATTTGAGCGTGAAGAGAGAGATTCTGAGGAGGAATTGACGCTGCACTTGCATTATACTGCAACGGGGTTTCAGTATTTGCATATTTGCGTCAATTGGCCAGCGTTGCTGGCGTTAGCCAATAAGATTTCAGCGGAAGTGAAGGATGAGAGAGAGTTCCCATAGGACATCCGTAATGTCGAAGTTCCGTAGCCTTGAAAGGGAACGACAATTTACCTCAACAAGGACATAATAATGAACAACACTCATTCGTGGAGGTGGAAAAACAAGTTCTTTGTAACATGCAAGATTTATTTTATTAAAATTTAAATGCAAAAGAAAAGAATAGGCATGAGAGTCGGCTGTTTTTGTCAATTTTAAGTTTTAATTTAAAATGTTTACGATTAATATAAGTACATGCACATATTTGATCACTTAAGCAACTTAATATATAGAAGTAATGCTCGGAATTATAGGCGTTTAGATTGTGTTTAAACGTGCATACGTCCATTCAAGTTTGTATATGTGTAGAAAGAGAATCGCAATGCTGAGAAAACGTTTTTTTTAATAAAAGTTGCTGCATAACTTCTGGATTTTAAATAAAAATAGTGAGTAGGCCTATATAGTGTGTTTGTGGTACAGCCGCGGATCAGTTACGCACTGCAAACGCAGCATATGTGAAAGCACTATAGCGTGTGCTGCTCCTGTAACGTATACGCACCGCAACACGCACCGCATAGCCTACGCACTGCACACGGAGTATGTGTGAAACGGGCGTTATTGTGGAACGATCTTTAAACGGATACCTGGTGTGATTCTTCTTGTGACCGCTCGGGTCTCTATCACATGAACCTTTTTCCAATTTACCATGGAAAATTGGATCATCCCAGTTAACACAGAACGTTCCCCTAACGTTAGTTTTTGGTTCCCGTTTGGTTATTTTTTTGGGAACCATATACTAACGTTAGGGGAACGTTCTTTTTAGGTTTAATTTTTATGTAACCATAAAACAACGTTCCCAGAACGACGCAGGGTGGTTACTTTTAAATAACCCAAAAATAACTTATAGAGAACGTTCCCTAATAGTTATTTTTAAGTTATTATTTTGCAACCATAAAACAACGTTCCCAGAACGTTGCATGAAGGTTATTTTTTGAATAACCTCAAAACAACTTATAGAGAACGTTCCTTAATGGTTATTTTTAAGTTATTATTTTGCAACCATAAAACAACGTTTCCAGAACGACGCAGGGTGGTTACATTTTAACAACCCAAAAATAACTTATAGAGAACGTTCCCTAATGGTTATTTTTAAGTTATTATTTTGCAACCATAAAACAACGTTCCCAGAACGTTGCATGAAGGTTATTTTTTGAATAACCTCAAAACAACTTATAGAGAACGTTCCCTAATGGTTATTTTTAAGTTATTATTTTGCAACCATAAAACAACATTCCCAGAACGACGCAGGGTGGTTACTTTTAAATAACCCACAAATACCTTATAAAGAACGTTCCCTAATGGTTATTTTTAAGTTATTATTTTGCAACCATAAAACAACGTTCCCAGAACGATGCAGGGTGGTTACTTTTAAATTACCCAAAAATAACTTCACGTTCCCTAATGGTTATTTAATAAATGGTTATTTATAAAACAAAGTTCACAGAATCTGAAAGCACTGAATAAAAAAATTGTGAAACTGACATTTTGTAGCTTTATCAAACGTTTTGGTGGTATAAAATAAATACTGCCAATACTGCGTTCAAATGAAATATTGGGCTTGAGTGTTCGTAAAAACATAAAAAAAATTCTGAAATTATAAAACTGCCACAATTGTCCCACTTTCACGTCCTGGACTCTGGAGTGGTGATTTGCACCTATGAACGGGTCATATAACTTCAAAATAAGTTTTAAATTCATGATTTAATAATGAGATTTTTATTCAAGTAAGGTTCTAATTCTAGATGTCTATGTTTGTAAATGCTGCGTGACTTTGACGCATGCGCGTGAACATTCGAGTCGCCTTCAAACACTGGAGCGGAGATGAGTTGCCATGGAAACGGCGCGGCACCAGTCCAACAGACAAGCAGCAAAACTCCGACTCTCGCTGTTATTTTCACTGCTTTCAAGTTTCAGGTGAGTTTAATCTCTAAAATCACACAAATAATACACACAACTGTTCTGGACACTTCTCTTACTTGTAATTGACACGCTTCTGTTTAATATTTACTTTATAGAAATTGTTTACTGTCTTCGAAAAAGTCCGTTAGGCTAGCATCTCAACCGTTTTCAGAAAAGAGGTAACAAAAGGCTAACTTTAGCTTGAGCTTTTGTTTATGAATGTTTGAGCTTTTAATCGCATCTTACGTGTAGATGAGAGGTTTTAGTTTTGTAAAGATTTTGATTGGAAGTGAGCTAAAAACGTAACAGCTATGTATTTAAAATTAAAAGTACTGTTAATCGATGACGTCACTTACACGGCTGAAACTAACGTTAGCTCAATCAATGGTTAATAAATATTGATAAAAATGTTCTGTGATTTCAGCAGCAACAAAATAATCACCAGAAACACAATCCTTATTTAAATCTAGATTAAAAACACATCTCTTTATCCAAGCATTCAATTAACACATCTTATAATCTTGCACTACAGTTATATGTGATGAAATGGTAAAAAGTGCACATGATCATCTTTTGCCTGAAATAATATGACAGCAGCTATGCTAATCTTTCTCCTGTTGTTTCCCTGTTTCTATCTCAGGATGCTCAGCAAGTTTACTAGAGATTGCAGCAGCTCCAGTTTGGATCCAGCCACTTGTGAAGACTTCTAATGACACCAACACTCTTGAAGACTTCAGATGATGACAAACTATAGAAAGACATACAAAACTGCCAGATATTATCCTTATATTGCATTGGCCCGGTTTTACAGGCAGGGTTTAGATTAAGCCAGGATTAGGCCTTAGTTAAATTAGTATCTTTTTAAAATGTACTTTAGAAAAAAAACCATTACTGCTGTGCACCTTAAAACAAAACAATGGCACTGAAATATTTTAAGATATGTCAGTGCAAGTTGCTTCCAGTTAAGAGAGTTTAAACATGCATTTTTAGTCTGGCACTTAAGCCTTTTCTGTGAAACCGGGAAAGGTAAGGGAAGTGTTTTCATGACAGTTTTGCTGACACATAAACAGGAATATCTCAGTACACAAGAGTAAGCATTGTTCATTTACATATTACCAACATAGTAACAATAGCGGGTTGAAAATCTGCAAACTTGCCCTTTAGAAGTTGAAGGATAGCGTAAATTTGTCTGTTTAACTGAACATGACTTTAAACTCATGACTTGTATTATCTTATGGACATTACTTTGTTGCCAGAAGATGGTCTCCAGTGAGTAGCAGTATACAATTATATTACTACACATAGTGAGCCTGTGAGGGAATGTGAGTCTGTTTCTCATCTTAAAATAAAGTTATTTTAACCACTAGCCTTTTGCTCATGTTTTGAATGTGATGCATAGCCATCAATCCATGATTGTTTTTTTTGTGTGTGTGTTTTTTAATCAACAATTAAACAATGAATCGGCAAAAACATGGACTGTACAGGTTGATTATTTATAGATTTACTGTTGTATTTTATTAAAGTAAAAAAAAAAAATTGTTGTTGAACGTAAAGAAAACTTTAAATCTGGCTACCTTAAAACAAACCATAAAAACTAACGTTCTGGGAACCAAAAACTAACTTTCTGAGAACCTAAAACTAACTTTCTGAGAACCTAAATCTAACGTTCTGAGAACGTTCTGGGAACCAAAAACTAACTTTATGGGAACCTAAAACTAACGTTCTGAGAACCAAAAACTAACTTTATAGGAACCAAAAACTAACTTTCTGAGAACCAAAAACAAACGTTCTGAGAACGTTCTGGGAACCAAAAACTAACGTTCTGAGAACGTTAAGAAAACTTTCCTGGCTAACCAAAAACAAACCATAAAAAAATAACGTTCTGAGAACCAAAAACTAACGTTCTGAGAACGTTCTGGGAACCAAAATCTAACGTTCTGAGAACGTTCTGGGAACCAAAAATTGTTAGCTGGGATCATACCTCACATGTTTTTTGCTAAATGGAGAAAATGGAACTAAGGATGATTTGAAGACTAAAGGCAATCTGATTTAAGGCAAACAGCTCAACAACATAATGATAAATGGAATTTATGAAAAGACACACAAAGCAGGTCTATTATTGTTAAAGGATTAGTTCACTTTTTAAAAAACTTTTGCTGATAATTTACTCACCCCCATGTCATCCAAGATGTCCACGTCATTCTTTCTTCAGTCGAAAAGAAATGAATGATTTTGATGAAAACATTCCAGGATTTTTCTCCATATAATGGACTTTACTGGCAGTCAAAACGGTTCAAGGTCCAAATGACAGTTTCAGTGCAGCTTCAAATGACTTCAAATGACAAATGACGATACCAGACGATGAATAAGGGTCTTATCTAGCGAAACGATGCGCCATTTCGAAAATAAATAAAACAGTTGAAGTATTATTAGCACAAATGCTCGCCTTGTTCTGTCCTAAGATCCACGTTCGTGATTCTCCTGTTCGAACTCGTTCATTAAAATGAACAAATCTTTTTTCGAGTCATTTTATTCATTCAACGAACGAAATGACTCGAAAAAAGATTTGTTCATTTTGAACGAGTCTTTTTTCGAGTCATTTGTTCATTCAACGAACGAAATGACTCGAAAAAAGATTTGTTCATTTTAATGAACGAGTTCGAACAGGAGAATCACGAACGTTGATCTTAGGACAGAACAAGGCGAGCATTTGTGCTAATAATACGTCAACTGTTTTATTTATTTTCGAAATGGCGCATCGTTTCGCTAGATAAGACCCTTATTCATCGTCTGGTATCGTCATTTGTCATTTGAAGCTGCACTGAAACTGTCATTTGGACCTTGAACCGTTTTGACTGCCAGTAAAGTCCATTATATGGAGAAAAATCCTGGAATGTTTTCATCAAAATCATTCATTTCTTTTTGACTGAAGAAAGAAAGACGTGGACATCTTGGATGACATGGGGGTGAGTAAATTATCAGCAAAAGTTTTTTAAAAAGTGAACTAATCCTTTAAGGCTTTGAAAAGTATTCTATGGGAACAAATCAAAGTTTATAAAGGGTGATACAAGTGCATAGAAGTGTGCAGTAATGTTCCATATTCCGAAATTGTTAATCAGTGAACAGAATGTGACTGAAAGTTTGTATTGATGTCGAAAACCTTTATGATCAGCTGCTGTTTTTTTTTTTCAAAGAACATTTAACTAGAACATTTACCTGCACCAGTTGTCAGACAAGGCAGGCAACAACAGGTTTTTATCTTTTTATCAAAGTGACTGACAAACCTTTTCCTGCATTTTTGTTGGCAAAAAGAAAATACAAGCTGTTGTTGAAGCCTTGACATACAGGTATCTTGTTTCGTTAAAAATATACTATATATGTTTGTTATGCGAAATGTACCGTAAACGTGAGATGATGAGTGTATATTAAATTATGAGTTTAATTAATATTTGAGCAGTAACATTTAGTTTAATCCACTTTCTTTAATCCAAAGTGAATTTAAGAATGAGAAGCTAAATGCTTAAACCTGTAACCTACCGCAGGTTTGAAGGTAAAGCTCTACTCTTTACTTTAAATACTCAGTTCAATACAGAAATCTGTTTAACAAAAACATGCACAAAAAATAGAGAAAAGGGATTGTGTTTTTCATATTCTGGTCAAATGAACAGAGACTTAAATCTTTAACTGGAAGATAAACCGACAGATGTCAGGAGTCAGAGATGATTCAATGAAAAGAGATCACGCCTGAAAGAAAGAGACGGAGAGGAGAACAGAATATCAACAGAATGTCCAGCAGAGACGGCATAGGTGAGAATCACAGAAAAATACTGTTTTAAATGTTGTTGACCAAATGTGCATGCAGCTAAAAAGTTTAGATAACATCTGAGGAAATTTTAATACTGTTTCTTAACTGCATATTCACTTATAGAAAAGTAATTTTTATTTCCTTAAGACAAAACACTGACAAGTTGTATTTCTAATCTGATTTCCCAGTATCTCATACTTTCACATTTCTGCTTTTAAGAATCACTAAAATATGTTGTTTTCTGTTATGTGCTGCTGTGATAAAGTCCAATTTAATGTAAGACTATTATTTCATACAGTGACTGTTGTCAACAAACCTGCTCTCAGGAGAAAACGGAGTAAAATTCAACCTCCTGAATGTAAGTCTTTATCTGGATTTTGCTTGATTTGTTTCTGATTTTCATCTTGGCTGTGATGTTGTTAGTGACAGTAAGAGCTGGCAGTACAATTGCTTGTAAATAATTTAGTGCATATTACTTTGCACATTGTTACTGAATCAGTTTGTAATCAGTGACATTGTACTATACATTTCAAATGTTATCAATTATTTAACGTTTTTAGAATTTAACAATTATACTATTGTCTATTACTGTAATATTATTTTTGCTTTTTCAGTTTATTGTAGTATTATCAGTGATTGCAGTCACTAGAAATATTTAAAAAGTGCATATCCTGTAAAATAACATTTACAGTTTTTCTCAATTGTTTACACACAAATTCTGGTACTTGAGACACAATGACCACAACATGTAACTCATTCACCAACCCCTGAACCAATTCTGCTGAACTACAAGCACAATTCCTGCTTTACACTCAAAGTGCAGTTCTAAAACACACGTTTTTCAAAACACTACACACAATTCTCTGCATTTGGCACAATTTTCATGCACAAAATCTCTAGTTTTCACAGGGAACACACTGCCATTCAGATCTGCACACTGACTCGTCACATGGGCAAACACATGTCACACAGTTTTACAATTAGCAATCAGAGATTTAGCATAAAAGACCGAAGCAGAAGAGAAGATGCAGCATAGTTATTTTTTTTATTTATTTTTTTACTGTAACTGCATACAGTACATTTTTCTGTTGTTTTGTATGTAGACCACTGTATGTGCAACTTTGTGTTGGTTGGGATGAACGAAATGTGCGATCTATCTCCCATTGTTTTTGTGGGAAAAATAAAATGTATTTGTTGCCGTGTATTTGTGTGTTCTGGGTATAAAAACAATATTCTCAAATATTTTACAAACACACTTATGTATGTACTGTCTGTAGTAAGTGTAACACTGAACAAAAAAGGCCTGAGTCATTATGATGAATGGAGAAGAAGTTTTTTCCATTCATCACAGTGTTTTACATTGAGCACATCAGTGTGCTTCTTATAAATGTCTATTCATATGATGGTTTTGTGTGTGTCATTTGAAAAAAAAATACCATTTTGAGAAGAAATAACATTTTTGTGAATGTAAAGTTTCATTTTGCAGGAGAATTGAGGGGTTTTGCCCATTGTGTGTGTGTGTTTTTTGATTTGTGTGTCGAGTTCTGAGAATATGAGGCATTCTTTCAGAAAATGTGTGTAAACAATCGAGAAAAACTGTAAATGGAATCTACTGCATGGTGAAAACAGGCATTATATGGACTAGAAATATTCCCAGCTAACAGGAACGTTCTCATAACTTTGGCTAATGTTCTTACAAAGCTTCTCAAAATTATGAACAAACAATCTGCCAGTAACATTAATAGAACATTCGTTCAATGTTATCTTGTCATTAATGTTCTCAAAATGTTAGCGCAACGTTATTTTTTCATTGTTTTTTTTTTTATGTCCTCATAATGTTGGTCGAAAACATTCCCTTTCAGTCGGTCACGTTCAACTTATTGGGATGGCATCAGAGAGCCCCAATCATCTTCGAGTGTAAACAGAACGAGACAATGCTCATTGCATGTTAGACGTTACGTCGAACATGACCAACTGAAAAGGCACATCTCCATTTTGTATGTAACCCTCGTTCCGTGAAGGAGGGAATGGAGACATAACATCCCATCGCCACCATTGCTTGACCACCACTGAGTGCCGGGTCCTGCTTGGCTCCTCAGCGAAAAACAACTGGTGCTTGCATCCACTTCCTATCCACACGTCAATCTGCATTGGCTCGGTCTGTTTACACTCGAATATGATTGGGGCTCTCTGACGCGATCCCAATACGTCGGTACGTCGAAGTTACATTAGGGCTGTAGTCAGGTACACCCATGTCGAGTCCAAGACCAGGACTAGTCGAGACCGAGTCAAGACCGAGTCCAAAGAGGTTTGAGTCCAAGTCAAGACCGAGTCCAACTGAGACAGTCAAGAGAGAGACAGAAAAAAAGAATCCTCTTCAAGACCACATACTTAAAGCTACACTGTGTAACTTTTTTAGTATATTCATAGCTAAAAACACATCTACGTCCCCTCCTTCAAGGAATGAGGGTTACATACGTAACCGAGACTTTCTTAGAAAAACATTCTTGGAACATT